>WSUB01000047.1:186525-245724 GCA_019633425.1 Tulasnella sp. 424 | reverse complement strand
ATGCGTGCGCCTTCCACGCAGTATTTGGGGTGCCTTTGGTCTTCGTACCCCCCCCAGGGCAGCAGTCGGTTGTCATCTTGGTGGTGACCGGCTTGCCCAAACTGGAGTCGAATGGAGGTGTCGGGCGAAGACGACACTAGGATATATAGTATGTCACCAGATCTACCACCATGTATGTATATAGCAGACCCAGCGGGAGGGAGCGAGCTGGTAAAGGTCGCAAGCTCGTACCTAGCTTTGAGGGTTTAGAACGACGAGGCGGCGTGAGGCTCGTCTGATATAGATATCCTTTACTTGGGCGCAGGGATGCCAGGCTCCGAGAGCTGAATACCATGCAGATGCAACGTTCAGGAAGCAAGGATAAAGATAGAAACAAGCTAACCTTCTATTCGGTGGACATAGATCCACCTCACTCGTTGACTGCCTTCGACATGAACGTATCATCGTCCCGAAAATAGGTAAAGTGATCATCCACCCAGGCGGTAAGTGCGGACATTCCATTTCCATTTGAGAGTTGTGAACCCCTAAAAAAGGTAGGGTAATTCTATTGAGAAACCTCCTTCGCTCAATGGGGGTTTCCTGAGCGACGCGCCACCGTTGCCAGGGCTGTCGGTCAGGACCTCGCCGCGACATGACTCCACCGTCGCCATCAGGGAAGATGAGAGTTTCGACCAACGCATCATTGCCGTCGAGGGCGACAGCAGTGAGGTTCAATATTAAATTGTAAATACATACATCTACATTAACAAAGCCAATTCATGAGTCGACTTAGTATCGACTATTACAGGAGAAGCAACAAGCAGATTGAATTCTTATCTTGTACACTTGCCACTGCCCTCGACGGCGACGACGCGTTGTTGGAAATCCCCCTCTTCCCTGACGGCGACGGCAGAGTCATGTCACGGTGAGGTCCCTGACTGACAGCCTTGGCAACGGTGGCAACATCATGTAATGTCGCTCAGGAAACCCCCGTTGACAAAGTCGGCATGCCCCATCGATCGGAAGGGGTTCGCGGAGGGATTTCTGCGAAGGAGGTTCCTCAGTAGATTTACCCTAGGAAACAGGCTTGTAGATTTGGGCACGTGTAATTCATTCAGACACTCCAAGCGTGCACAGTCATGTCGCCTGTCCTCGATCAGTACAGCACCTTGTCCCTGTTGTGACCAGTCTCGTAGCCGCATACAAGCAAGCCACTACTGGTTGCAATCTGGGAATCTCCAGGATCAGACTCGGGTATTCTTTTGACGTGTGGGTCGGTGAAGCGCCGTCGACGTCTGTGGAAGTAGGACTTTCCTTACAGCGCCAGCAGCTCCGTTAACTTGGAGATAGTGATCGAACACTTTGAGACTTCCAACCGCAAACTCCAAAGAACCAACAAGCGACTCCGTTAATAAACCCAAATTAGGGCAAAATGAGTTTCCCCCCCTGAGTAATGCAATGAAAGAGCGAGATGGAAATCGACAGGCGAAGTTGGATGTCTCGGCTACCCGCATGCAGCCTACGCAATATTATGGGATACCACGCCGAGACCGCCCATCAGAAAGGACTAGTTTGGTGTTCTATGAGTACCTAACATGACCGCGGACGCGGGAGCTTTGGGAAACCTCAAGCCACAAGCCATGAACCCTTTCATGCAAGAAACGGACGCCAAGGAAGACAACAATCTAATAAAACCCGTTATCATGCGTGTTGGGCGAGTGTCTACTCTCGGCGAGGGCACGCCAAGACCGGTGGCGTTGTCAAGTTGCGAACAGAAAACATAAGATACCATAGAGACTGCGAACTGGCATGTACAGCAATGTACGTACTCGAACCAGCCGACATACTGGACCTACAAAGTGGGGGGGACTGATAAACAAAGAAATAGTACACACACACACTTCAATGCCGGTTTTTTTAACACGTTGTTCATAGACCTCAGGCTGAACGAGGAGGCAGAGCTTCCAAGATTTCGCAAAGCACACTGGCGAAGTACTGGTCACTGTTTGTGGCGGATGATCGTCAGTGGTTCGAGTTAAATGGTAGAATAAAGGACGAGATACGTACGGTTGAGCGTTACCCTTCTCCATTGCGATGGCCCAATCCTCGGTCTTGACGACTTCGTTCCAGTTGTCGATGACGACCTGCAGTTGGGTTTGCTTGATCGAGTCGTGAACGCGAGTGAAAGCGCTGAAGAGTTCGGCAGTCGCGACGAGAGGGTTGAAGATGGCGGTATTGATACGAGAAAGGGCTTGTGCCTGTATCGAGCGAACATGGTTAGTGGACGGGTCAAACGGAGCTGGGACAGAAACCCAAAACCGACCTCCAGCGAAGGGACCTCATACTTCCTCGCCACCTGATAAATCGACTTGGGCGACACTGGTACGGGTCGGTTCGGGTACTTCCTCATACTCCCCAACAAGCGTGTTTCTCGCTTGAGTCTTCGCCGTTCCAGGGTATTGGCTGGCCGGGGGACCATAGGTCAGGTTGGTCAGGGAATTGGAACAAGGATGTTAACGGCGAGAAGGAGATGAAGCCGGTGTAGAGGTAGTACAAGAACGCGCGGAAGGTGTTGAAGGAGGTTTCGTCGATTTTCATGACGAAGATGTTGTCGTCCATTAATGGGGAGGCGGTGCGCTAGAAAATCGAAGGAGGAGCGTGAGTCAAGGCCTGCAATACGACCTAAAAGACCACGTTCTACTCACCTGGAACATGAAGCCCTTCGTGTCCAACGGAAGTGAAATATTGTCCTGGACATCGTCGCCATAGACAGAGATCATAGGCGTAATGACCGTGGATCCACTGGCAGCAAGCGCCGTGATATCCCCTCTCACTCGTTCTCCTCGACCGGCTTGAACCACTGCTTGCACTCCGTCCTCGTGGAGTAATCTCCCCATTCTCCTTGGCCGGGTCATCTCCACATCCGAATCGTCCGCCAACGCGCTCTTGCCAGTCCAATCCCAGCACCAATGCCGACGCCCACTCCGGTCACGATCCCACTCTCCCGGTTCCGCAAGTTCCGAAAAATGGAGAAGCTCTTTGGAGGACATATCGATCTGCGTAGCGGCCGGGGAAGCAGAAGACGACGTCGTTTCCTCCTGGTTGGTCGAGGAAGTGCGCGAGAGCCTCGATGGCAGCGGGGAGGTGGTTTCGGAGGCGACTGGAGGATGTAGTCGAAGGATGTTTCAGTGGGTGGAGGGGTGCGGTGGTGATGAAGAGGAAGATCATGATCGAGGGTTGCACATGAGGGCCCGTTAGGACTCTGAGGAAGCGCCATGGAATGCGGAATTCGGGACTGGCGACAGGGAAATGTCAGTTTTGAGCCCACTCAAACAGACGAGCACAGATACTCACGCATCAGCAGTATCGCGGGACCGACTGAAGATTTGTCTGCTAGCATCGAATTGATTGAAGATTTTCAAATCCAAAGTCGCCGGGTATCCGAGATCCAGAATGATCTTGCGTGATGGTGCTCTGGTTTCGTCCCTGGTGCCAACGACGGAGTGAGGAACGTATGCGTGAAAGGGACGAGCTCGCTTTTGGAGTTGACTACCAAGTTGAGCGGCCAGTCGATATTGAGGGTCCTTCGAACTGCAACACCGAGGGAAGGCCTGATGGACCGAGGGGAGGGAATGCGACCGGCCATCGGGGTTTCGTAGCCGGCGATCTCATAGGCAGCAGTGGCATGAGTAGCGGTTCGAGAGGATGAAGCAGAAGAAGTGGCCGACTCGTTGATGGGACCGACGGTGGGGAGTTGTCCTGATGGGGTCACCATGGCGTTCGGTGGGGGTTCGATTTCCATGGGCTGCGTGGGCTCGGTGATCTCAGCAGATTCGGGCTTGGCTTAGGGGAAGGTACATTGTCAACCAATGGACGATCTGCATTGGTAGTGGTGCTGGATGGTTGCTGGTGAGGATGTGTCTCGACGGGTGTTGGGATATTCGGAAGGATCGTTGGCCCGCAAAAAGCCACCAGACTTCTTTGGCCCCTGGCTGCTCCAGACTCCGATGACAAGGTGACTCTCGGTTTTCGATACACTCAGGATAACCGGGGATTTCGGTACAGGTTTGACTGTTTCTGTGGAGCTGATCGAAGGTGTTCTCAGACCAGGATGGAATGGTCACCCATATGGTTAAAGAAATCGTCGACTTTGTCGCCTCCTCGCGGAATTCCAGCACCCCTTTGCTTCAATTCCCTCCCTTCCCCTCTCCGCCTCTCTGAGCCTACCACCTTTTTTGTCAGCTGACCATATATATATTTTTCGTTGAGTGATATTGCTAGGCTTGGATTGCGCTTCAACACTATCCTTTGTTCTCTCTGTGAATGAGTATGATCATGTGTTCCCCAAGCCCCTCTGCCTGAGTGGTTCTTTGGCCTTGATCGACCTGTTTCCTCGATCGCTCTCTCCCCAAACATCGCTTTGGCCGATCCATGACATCCACTCGTCTATGCGCCCTCCGCTGCTTCGCGTCCGCTTTGACCTTTGGAGGTCTATTTAACCCGCTTCCGTGACCCATCCATCCCCCCCTACCACTTCATTCCCTCACTCTTTCTTTTGGTATCCCCTACACCCTTCATGTCCTCCATGATTGTTACCGGTATTTCCGTCGTAACCTGTACTTATAGAATTTACGGTCAACATTTAGCGGGATTTTTACTTGAGGCTTGAGTGAACACCGGAGCGAAGCGTAGGTACTCCCTTGTCCCTGAACAAACAATCTATCTTTGTTGTGGGTAAGGAGAGGGCTGGCTCGACGACTGTCCGTTTCCAATCTACTCCACTTGACAGTTGCTTTAGTGTATGGATATAATGACCAGAAATAAGTCGCTTCGGATTGCTGACTAATTGGCTGTCTTGCGTGACGCGTTCCCGAGGGCGTAAGGGTCCTACCCATCAACACGCATCAGGAGTTTTGGAGGTGCTCGACCTGCTCGGAGTGCTCGACAGGGTTCGGAAAGGGTTTTGAGTGCTTCGAATGAGCTTCTCCAGCCAATCAACGAGCTCCGAGTGCATTCCGACTTGGTTCGAGTGAGGGGAGAACCTCGCTCCATTCCGAGCACTCTCGAGCACTCCCGGAGTACTCTCGAGCGAGTTTCAAAACTACTGATGCGCTGTCAAGGGCCAGAACGGTGGACTGACGCGTCGTCGTTGATTTGCCCATAGAGCTTTCCATACGCTAGTGACGGCGTTGGCGACAACGTATCGTCTTGTGGGATGCTTAGGCCGGACCCTAACATCGTCGGGAACGCTAACTCCGACGTGTTACCCATACAGCCAATTGGCAGCGCCCTTTCCGACCGGAACGGGTCATCCACTAAAATGGGCCAAGCGCAGGGGTCCCTAGTATTGGGGCCGTGGCTCTCGCGTTCGCTCGCGTCGTTCTGGGCCAATTTGTGGGATAAGATATTCACGAATTCAATGATGCCTAGACGTTCCTCTAGCTCGTCCAACGGCCTTTCGAAGCGGCGGCTGAGAATGTAAGCGACACCGTCCCTGATGGCCGCGAGAGGAGTCTGATTAGCATTTTAGTGAATATGAATACTCATAATTTCAAACGTCCTGGTAGTAAGCCGGACTTTTGGGATTTCCGGCCAAGCGGACGCACGCCTTGCGTGTCTCCCATCATATCACTTGAGAAGGTCGATGAATGGCGCCCACCTGCAACTGGTTCGCAACAGCTGCCGAAGATCTGACTAGTGGATAAATTCTATGTTGCTCAAACTTTATCCCATTGGGGAGGTGCGTTCTGCATTCCTAGCCCTCCATTACCGACCCGTTGGTCCGGTAGATTTTCCACTGACTGATATCGGGTTTTACGGTTTGCCACGCCGCAGGGTTAAATGTACCTCCATGCCGCCGCCGATAATACGTGCTGGGATGTACTCTAGATATGCTATCAAACTACTGTTTGTCTTAGTGGGCATGGACCGTCACCAATCCTGAGTTCAGGACTATTGTTCTCGGTTCAGCGAAGCAATCCCATATAACGGAGATACGGTTTCTCGTATCAGGCGTAATCTTTCAATGCGAAAACCTTGAGTATCTAAAACATTGAAATAATCATCAATCTCTAGAATCCCTGTATGTATTTAGTTGAAGCGCGACCATACTCCCACTCACCACACATCCCGCGTGGCTTCATCTGTACAAATTATCAGGGCTTCTAGGGAATAAAGACGATAGGGCGTTGTTGGCTGGCGCCGTCGGATTGGCTTGAGTTGCCTCTGAGCCATCTCCGGACCCAAGAGAGAGCATAACGTTTCGGCTCCTCACGATTCAACTAAGCTTCCTGTTTGACCAACCTAATGCCAGGGATAATATTCTAGCATAAGGCAGACATAGACATCAAACGCGAAATGGAATGAACACTTTTCTAGCTCTCCGAACGAAGCCCCTCCATGTTTAGATCCTAAACCTGACCGAGATTGTAATATATCCTATTCCATTCTAGCTAAGCTGCCCGCAGCATCATTACGGACACAGGGTGGATTAGGCTGTGTGAACCATTGTCGCCGTCAGCCTACGCGATCATTTAGCGTGAGATTTAGCATACCGTTGTTATCTCAGCTAATTCAACATCGTTCTCAACATCACTAACGCCCGACCTGGCGTTTGTTTGGTTGGAATCTTTGCTGGGTTTCTTGGGGGGGTCAAGAAGCTTGAGGTCCAAAATGAAATCATGAAGGAATTCACATGTTGCCTCGGCCTTCATCTTAGGATCATTGCCAACAATACCGGGATATTGATCCAGCAACCGTTTGCGGAACGATTCTCTTTGTACCATGGAGGCCAGCGCTCCAAATGGAGCTATCTGTTTGCCCCCTTTCAACATACCGAGAGTCAGCTGCGTTCTTCCAAGAGATCGGATAGCTTACCGAGCAGTGCCGTCAAGAGAGACCGACCAAAAATCAGAATGTATATGAAATCAAGAGCACTGTAGAGACCACCTGTGTTTCAAAGGTCAGATATTTAGGTGAATTCCTGAACGTGTCTCCATGATCACCTACCAGTCGCTGACAATCCCGAAAGGACAGTGTGCTCCAAATACTCCTCGTATAATTCATCGTTGTAAGCCCCAAACCCAGGATAAAAGTTCAACGTCGTAAGCTCGGGAGTTGTAGAAGGAGCCACTGGGACAGCTGAAACTAGAAACCAGGGGTTAGGATGCGAGGACCGGCAGAGTAGACCGCCCGAGGCTCGACGCTTACGAATGGGATATGTAACCAAGACGTTTGGAGACTAATATGACGAGTGTCAGGAGAGATGTACCGGAAACGAATCCAATCAAAGAGGACAGACCTGAGGAATACCGATGAGATCGAGAAACGTGGCCCGATTCGCATAAATCCTTCGCCTACCGACGTCGACTCGTAGCGTTTGCCCTACCGTACATTTAAACCAAATGGGATTTAAAAAACCACTGTAGGATGCGCTGGCATCAGATATTCTCTCGGAGGTAGAGAAACTTGACATTCTAGCCCCCACGTCCGGTCTCGACTGGTAGGCGGAAGAATTCCAAACGACGGAGACATAGGGTCTGGTGTCTGGTAATCCTAAAATGTTAAACCATAGAGCGTCTTATAAGTGTGGGCTGTTAGTCATCCAGTGTACCTTGCCCCTTAAATGCGGTAGTGACATACCCCAAATAGGACCACAGTCCCAGTCTACAACAATGAGCAGCTCCTGACTCTCCAAAAGCGAGAAATCGCACCCCAGTTTACAAGTGGTCACTAGTTCGAATCCCTTGACGTGAGCAGTGATTAGGAGGCAACCTATTAAACCAACTTCACCTTGGCCTGTCGATGGGTCCGTAACGCTAGCCAGAATCCCAATGCCTACAGAATTACAGCATGCTATTCCAGAGCAAACGCCATCCGAGGGGAGCTGCCAGCGCGTCATTTGGACGCCATCCAGGGTCTGAACAGCAAAGCGAAGGGCTAGTTAGCTCCCCATCCTCTGCAGCGAACGTTTACACCCACGATACGACCAGAGATAGATCCAAACGTTTCCGGAGGCCAATAATCCAGGGCTATGGACCTTGTTGGAAGGCCCCCTGAGAGAGTGAATTGACGTACAGGGTTGATCATGCAGTTGAGAATACCGTAAGCCAGGAGTATAGCCCAAAGGACCACAGCCAGCCCTCCTCTGAGTAGACCGTGGGAGAGGGGCTCTGTTCCAGTTCGCCGAAACATTTTTGAACTCATGAGCCAAGATGTGACGCCATCTGGGATAGATTTGGTAGCTGGTGGCTCGCTGGCGACCCCGAGAATGAGCTGGCTCCGGCAGGGCCAAGGAATACTGCTAGTTGATCCTTGGTCTGAGAGCCATGGAAATTTTTGAACATGTGAAAACCATATCCCCGGATGCTTTTTGTGACTGAGTGCAGCAGTTACGCATAAAAATCCGGACCAGAGGAGCGATAGCAGGAGGTCAATGGCCAGCCCTGCCGCTGCTAAAACGTACAAGACTACGCTGGTGGTAATATAGGGATCGCCGGAGTCATACTGCGCCCATTGTGTGAACGGTGGCCAATTTTTTGCCTGTCGGACGATGAGAACTACACTCACAAGGTCGGTCAGTTCTGTCAAAGACCGCAGTAGTCACAGACTTACAGCCGTCAAATCCCAACACCCCGAACAACCAAACCACTTCAAACCAAACTTGAGAAACGGGAGTTCTTTCTCTAAATAGACCAAGGAAGCAGCTAGACAGAGGCCGAGGGCAATGCTCAGTTGGACCTGGAGTATCGGTTCGCAGCGTACGGCCTACAAGAGAGGGAGACAACCGGAGATCCCCGCATATACAGCGGGATCAACCCCAAGGTCACCACCTATGAGCCCAAGTATTTGTCAGATATCCGTAGACGATTGGTTTAATTCTACTCACCTAAGAGGCTCTTCCACTCCAGACGATTTATATTCACATATGGCCAAGCGAAGAGAAAAAGCGCGTTGGCCAAAAGCTTGAAGCAAATTACACGGGTGCGCCTTCTTCTTAGTCTTTTACTGTAGCGCCTATACGTTCAAAATTGTACATAAGATTGACGGGCCCCTGCCAGCTACGGGACAAACCCACCGTCTCTCTTCGTCATCCGCAAATTCCCCTCGCATCTTGATAGTCAACTTTCCTAGCAACTTCCTCGGCTTTCCTGGCAGCTCTCTCAAGTAGCGGAGAATTCTATTCTCCGTAGACGGTCTCATTGCGGAGGTGACAGTTCTGAGAGCAAGTTTGCGAGGAGTTCGGAGGTGGTAAAGGTCGCAGGCTCGTCCCTAGCTTTGAGGGTTTAGAACGACGAGGCGGCGCGAGGCTCGTCTTATATAGATATCTTTTACTAGGACGCAGGGATACCAGGCTCCGAGAGCTGAATACCACGCAGATGCAACGTTCAGGAAGCAAGGATAAAGATGGAAACAAGCTAACCTTCTATTCGGTGGACCTAGATCCACCTCACTCGATGACTGCCTTCGACATGAACGTATTATCGTCCCGAAAACAGGTAAAGTGATCATCCACACGTTCCTGTCATGCCGATTCCTCGCCATCGCACCCCTGGGTCCCGTTCATCCAGGGGGTAAGTGCGGACATTCCATTCTCATTTGAGAATTGTGAACCGGTAAAAAAGGTAGGGTAATTCTATTGAGAAACCTCCTTCGCAGAAATCCCTCCGGAAAACCCCTTCCGATCGATGGGGCATGCCGACTTTATCAACGGGGGTTTCCTGAGCGACATCACATGATGTGCGCCACCGTTGCCAAGGCTGTCGGTCAGGGACCTCACCGCGACATGACTCCGCTGTCGCCGTCAAGGAAGATGAGGGTTTCGACCAACGCATCATTGCCATCGAGGGCGACAGCAGTGAGGTTCAATATTAAATTGTAAATACATACATCTACATTAACAAAGCCAATTCATGAGTCGACTTAGTAACGACCATTACAGGAGCAGCAACAAGCAGATTGAATTCTTATCTTGTACACTTGCCACTGCCCTCGACGGCGACGACGCGTTGGTCGAAATCCCCTCTTCCCTGACGGCGACGGCGGAGTCATGTCACGGTGAGGTCCCTGACCGACAGCCTTGGCAACGGCGGTGCACATCATGTTAATTGCTCAGGAAACCCCCGTCCCCCGTCGGACGTCGCTGACAAGGTCGGCACGCTCTATCGGACGAGGTTTCTCTCTCTGAAGGGTTTCTCAATAGAATTACCCAAGGAAACAGGCTTGCATAGATTTGGGCACGTGTAATTCATTTCGGATTCAGACACTCCAAGCGTGCACAGTCATATGCATGTCGCCTGTCCTCGATCAGTACGGCACCTTGTCCCTGTTGTGACCAGTCTCGTAGCCGCATACAAGGCACTACTGGTTGCAATCTGGGACTCCCCAGAATCAGACTCGAGTATTCTTTTGACGTGTGGGTCGGTGAAGCGCCGTCCGTGGAAGGAGAACTTTCGTTACAGCGTACGCAATGGGATACCACGCCGAGATCGCCCATCAGAAAGGACTATTAAGTTGTCTGGCCCTTCAATGGCAGATGAATCGGGAGGCGAGGATTTAATGGTTCCCATTCCCAATTCCCAATCAAACCAATCCGTTGGAGTAAGATTTTCCCCGCTCCGCCTGTTCTAATTCACACCAATTTAGAATTACTTTAGCATATATTCAACCAGAGAACACATCACTGGAAGAAGAAGAGACTTAGGGACACGGAACACTGTGCACGTATTTTGTGTTGAAAGAGGTCGATTTGAGCGCATCTAGATTCCGCTTCCAGACGCTCCGAGCATTCATCATCATGTCGCCCTCAATCAGGACGCCACCTTGCTCCTGCTGTACGGGCCGATGACTAGTCTCGTAGCCGCCAAAACATACAACACGCCGCCGGTGGCAATTTGGGGATCACCGAAACTAGACTCGTGTATTTTTTTGACGTGTGGGCCAGCTGTGGAGCGCCGAATGCGGACGGAGAACTTTCCATAAAGCGTCAGCAGCTCTGTTGGAAATAGTGATCGCAAAAGTTTGAGGCCAACAGATCCCGAGACTCCAGCAAACCAATAGACCGCAATCAATCAACCCAAATCTGGGCACAATGAGTATTCCCTAATTAAATAATTCTGTAAAAGAGCTGGATGGAAGGCAGATAAGCATTATTATGTCTTGATTTACTGCATGCATCCAGCGTACACGATGGGAAACCACGCGGAGATCGTTCATTGGAAAGGACTACTACTGTAGAATGCACGGGCATTCTATGGGTACCCTTAACCTAACATGAGCGTGGACGTAGGGCTTTGGGAAGCACCCCCGGCCGAGTGCCAAGGAAGACAACGATCAAATAATAACCGCCACCATGCGTGTTGAGCGAATGCCTACTCTCGGCGAGGGCACGCCAAGACCGATGGGATTGTCAAATTGTGAACAAAAACATAAGATAACATAGAGACTGCGAACTGGTATGTACAGCAACGTACGTACTCGAACCAGCCGACATACTGTACCTACAAAGTGGGAGAGACTGATAAACAGGAAATAGTACACACACACACACTTCAATGTCGGTTTAACACGTTGTTCATAGACCTCAGGCTGAACGAGGAGGGAGAGCTTCCAAGATTTCGCAAAGCACACCGGCGAAGTATTGATCCCTATTTGAGGACGAATTATAATTAGTAATCCAGGTCGGAGAGTAGAGCAGTGGACGAGGCACGTACGGTTGGGCTTTACCCTTCTCCCTTGCGATGGCCCAATCCTCGGTCTTGACGACTTGGTTCCAGTTGTCGATGACGACCTGGATTTGGGATTGTTTGATTGACTCGTGGACGCGAGTGAAAGCGCTGAAGAGCTCAGCGGTTGCGACGAGAGGGTTGAAGATGGCGGTGCTGATACGAGAAAGGGCTTGTGCCTATGATGAAGGAACTCAGTTAGCGGACGGTCGAATGATCTAGGACCTGTCAACAAAACCCACCTCCAGTGAAGGAACCTCGTACTTCCTCGCCACCTGATAAATTGACTTGGGCGATACCGGTACGGGTCGGTTCGGGTACTTCCTCATGTACTCCCCGACAAGCGTGTTTCTCGCTTCGAGCCTTCGCTGTTCCAAGGTGCTTGGCTGGCCGGGGGACCATAGGTCAGGTTGGTCAGGGAATTGGAACGAGGAAGTTAACGGCGAGAAGGAGATGAAGCCGGTGTAGAGGTAGTATAGGAAGGCACGGAAAGTGTTGAAGGAGGTTTCGTTGATGTTCATGACGAAGATGTTGTCGTCCATTAACGGGGAGGTGGTGCGCTAGAAAGTCGAAGGAGGAGCGTGAGTTAAGGACCGCAATTAAAAAAGACCCTATCCTCCTTACCTGGAACATGAAGCCCTTCGTGTCTAACGGAAGTGGAATATTGTCCTGGACACCATCGCCATGGACAGAGGTCATAGGCGTAATGACCGTGGACCCAGCAAGCGTCGTGATATCCCTCTCGCTCGTTCTCCTCGACCGGCTCGAGCCACTGCTCCCACTCCGGCCTCGTGGAGCATTCTCACCATTCTCCTTGGTGGGGGTCATCTCCACATCGGAATCGTCCGCCAAAGCGCTCTTGCCCTGTCCAATCCCAGCACCGATACCGACACCCACTCCGGGTACGATCCCGCTCTCCCGGTTCCGCACCTCGAACAAGTTCCGGAAAAATGGAGAAGCCCTTTGCAGGACGTATCGATCGGCGTAGAGATGCTTGCGGTCTGGGAAGCAGAAGACGACGTCGTGTCCTCCTGGCTGGTCGAGGAAGTGCGCGAGAGCCTCGATGGCAGCTGGAGAAGTAGTTTCGGAGACGACTGGGGGGATGTAGTTGAAAGAGGTTTCGGTGGGTGCGGGAGGTGCGGTGGTGATGACGAGAGAGATCATGATCGAGGGCTGCACGTGAGGGCCCGTTAGGACTCTGAGGAATCGCCATGGAATGCGGAATTCGGGACTGGCGAGAGGGAAATGTCAGCTATGATAGATCCCGACTTGAGAAGGCGGGCTCGAATACTCACGCATCAGCAGTATCACGGAATCGACTGAAGATCGGCCTGCTAGCATCGAATTGATTGAATATCTTCAAATCCAACGTCGCTGGATATCCGAGATCGAGAGTGATCCTGATTCCGCTATCTCCGTGAGCGTACTCGGAAGCGCACGTGATCGTGCTCTGGTCCCCTTCGCCTGGTGCCAACGACGGAGTTAGGAACGTATGCGTGAAAGGGACGAGCTCGTTTTTGGAGTTGACTACCAAGTTGAGCGGCCAGTCGATATTGAGGGTCCTTCGAACTGCAGCACCGAGGGAAGGCCTGATGGACCGAGGGGAGGGAGTGCGACTGGCCATCGGGGTTTCGTAGCCGGCGGTCTCATACGCAGCAGTGGCAGGAGTAGCGGTTCGAGAGGGTGAAGCAGAAGAGGTGGCCGACTCGTTGATAGGAGCGACGGTAGGGAGTTGTTCTGATGGGGTCATCAAAGCGCTCGGTGGGAGTGGAACTTCCGTGGGTTGCGTAGACTCGGTGGTCTTGGTAGATTCGGGCTTGGGTTCGGGGACGATGGTGTCAACGGACGGACGACCTGCACTGGGATTGGTGCTGGGTGGTCGCTGCTGAGGTTGAGGCTCAACGGGAGTTGGGATCGTAGGAAGGTCTTGAGCAGGAGGAATCTCGAGGGAGGGATTCGAGGGGGTGGCACTTCCTGAGGCGTTGGGCTTATTGATAAACTTTGAGCCGCTGTTGTTGTTCTTGTTTCTTGCCATGTCGTCAGGGGATTAAGTTTGAGAGTGTGGATGTGGTGAGGCGATAGCGGGGAAAATCTAGTTGGGTTGGATACGCACTTTGATTAGCGAAGGGTGCCACACGAGCAGAAACGGCAATGGGAGATACTCACGCCGGAGAGCTTAGAGAGCTTAGAGAGACGTCTTTCTAAAAAAAGGAGAAGATTTGATGGCTGTGCTGCGATGCTAGTGATGAGCGGCTGGTAGTGGCGGGCTCTCGGGTCCGGTGGGTACACTTTCGGTGGAATGACGATGGGAGAAGGGGAAAAAATGTGTGAGCCTCGTTGTAGTGGATGTGTGTAGAGCACGATGCAGTTTCAAGCGAAGGGACTTTTATATGTGGGTGGGTGCGTGGCCCTAAGGTTCTTCTGCGAGAGGACCCTTGAGCGGTTCTTCGTCTGCCTCGAGGCTTGTGTGTTGTCCTGCTCCGCAATCAGCGAGATCAAACCTATGGGGGAAAGATCGCGACACGTTCCACCCACAACCATCTTTTTTTTTTTGCTTGCTCCGTCAGGGACATCGTCGTTGGCCGGAAAAAAAGCAGCAGTGTGGGCGCTATTGTCGTAGTCGTCGTCGTCTTTTGCAGAGCAGACGTTGGTTTCTCGCGGTTCAACATTTCAAGTTGAACTGGTCTTTTGTTTTTCCCCGTCCACAACCGCCCCGCCTGTAACACTACATTTCGCCCGCAAGGCACTAGTGTACAAAAAAAAAGCCATGCCTCCATCAGAGGTGCGCGTCTCTCTTACTAACAAACACTTTTTGCCACGCAACTGACAGCTTATTCACGCTAGGACCTATTCGACGTCACCGTCTTTCCATGGACGCAAGACGTCTGCCGCGAAATCGTCAACCGCAGGGCCCAGCTCAACGGCGCTCTCTTCATCGACGAACTTTTGACCATCGCCGGCATCGACTCCAACGCAATGTACCCCCCGCACAGTCCAGATGCCTTCGTAGCCCTGCAGGATGCCATAAACAACTCGGAATTCGACGACGTCAAACGAAACTGCTTGCTCTATTACCTCCTCAAAGCTTGGAACGACAACCGAAGCGCGCTATTCGCCCAAGCAAAGGCTATACCAAGGCAGTATGTCATCCTGTCCAATGGTTATTATTACTTGGACACCGGGCGTCTGGAGGTGAGCTTCCTTTCGAATTTCGAAATGAAAAGAGCTTCTTGGTTTCATCGCTCCGACCCTCGGATCTGGGAGGCCCATCTATTCCCTTGAACGGATGATGATGTAGAGATTCGGTTTTTTGACAAAGAGTTGAGTTGCGGTTCGCGAGACGGAGGTCCTTTCACTTCCGATCGTGCTCTTAAACTTCAACCCCGCCTCCCATCCCGCGCTTCTTTTCATCCGTCGATACTTACCGAGACGTTCATTTCTCTCCCAGGCCGCGGTAGTTTCCGTCTGCGATCCACGCGTCACGCCAGACTTTACCTCCAAGATCCTTCGCACACTCGCAACCGAGCCCGCACTCGACGCCAAAGCCCGATCCCGCCTCGTCCTTCGTTACGTCCGGATCGGCAAGCCGCCATTAGAGTCGCAAGAGGACATCGAATGCTATCTGCTGGCCCTGTGCGAAAACAACAGCATTCTCGACGCGTGGCTATATCAGCGGACCTTTTCCGAAGATCCCGGACACAACGAATCCAAGGGAAGGTTGATTGATTTGATCTTTGATTACTGTCTCTACCGTAAGTGGTAACATTCCCGGTCCTCCCTTGCATTGTAAAGTTTTCTGATGATGATCCGCCCCCGGTAGCTCGCCCTCGTGCCCAAGCGCTGAAATCTTTGGTTGCCTATCCGTTCACATCATTCGAGCACTCTCGTGTCGTTTCTTACACATTACACCATTCGTCACCTCCCGGCACCCCTAAAGCCGCAACCGAACGCGCTCTGGCCCTTTTACACGATTTCATCCATGTTCGGCTGATCCACGAGGGACATTACAGCGAAGCCATCGGTCTCGACCGGCAATTTGCAAATACCCCGTTCAACATCGCGGGAGGACTTGTCAGCGAAGGGTTGGAGAGTAGGAGGTTGGGGGTCAAGGAGCTGTTGAGCGTGTTGCCCGAGGTGCAGAGGAAATTGGTGGACGTTAGGTTGGAGAGTCAGCAAGGAGAGGAGGAGGAAGCAAGACCTCGACCGACGAGCAGACGGACTCCACTTCCACCAAATGACCTGACAATGTCTTGGGAGAAAGTCGACGCGTCAACTTCCAGTCTACGCCCGCCCTCCGCAAGGTCGTCCCTCGTTCCTTCGTCGTCAGCTCCACTATCCGCCTCGCAAGCCTTTAGGACGTCTCACAACCCACGCAATGCCGTACTACAAGCCTTTGCTTCATCCTCCTCGGAAGGTCGGAACGCGATGGAAGGATCGCCAACACCTACTGTTCGTGTCGGATCACTACTCGCAGTTGGAGCATCGCCCAGGAGAACCGCGTCAGCTATCACCGCACCGTTCGGGCTGCGACCGCCTAACTCAGGGCTTAGCCGGATGCTGCACGTGCCCCAACTCCCCGTCAGCTCGGCCTCAAGTCCGGCCCTCGGCGGAACTGCCAGAGGGAACGCTGCACCAGGAGGTGTACAGAGGACCCTATTCGGAGACCGTTCCGCGGGACCTTCGACATCCGCATCACCCTTGGCAAAACCGCAACAACAACTCCCCAACCCATTCAGTCGGCCTGCGGACGGGCTTGGTGCTCCAACGTCTGGTCCTGAGGCCGGCGGCTCGCTGTTCCGCGCGTCCAAGCCCGTGGATGTCGATCAAAATCAGAGAATGATGAAGAAGAGGAGCTTTGGGCAGGTGGCGAGGTCTCCCGAGGCTTCCACTCGGAGGAATGAGGGTGATATGTCGCTCAGCGAGCTCCAGCCGAGCGCATCTGCGATTCGTGGGGAGGAAGCGGAGGATGAGGACAGCTCCGATGACGACGAACTCGTCTTGAATGCGTCGAGGAGAAGTCAGAGGTTTACTGGGAGGGCTGCGCAGGGCAGTCGGGTGGAGGAGCCGCGTCGTGATACGCAAGGAGATCGTGAATTTGGTGCGAGTGAGGCGAAGGAGGCTGCGGGCCAGGGTAGCTCGGCTTTGCCAGGATCATTCCCGACTGGAGACGAGGACGACGAGGAAGGTGGAACACCTCAACCGACGAAGAAGACGAGAGGCGGCAAGAGCAAGGTTGAGTCCACCAAAGATGGAACTAGCGGGAGGTCGGGAAGCAGGAAAGCGTCGACATCAAGTGCCTCTGCCACTGCAACCGCTACCACTACCAAAAAATCTACCACCAGCCGAATCCCCCGAACAACCGGAAGCAAGCCCGCCGCTCCTGCTCGAGCATCCACACCCCCGACTGACGACGAGCCGCGGATCGTTCGGCGGTCATCGAGGCTCTCTGCAACGCCATCAGCTACCGGTGGGAGAACAGCTTCACCGGATAGGAAGAAAGCGAGGTCGTCAGCGGAACCAGATCTCGCGACGTCGACTACCTCGGCAAGGAAGAGTGGAAGGGCGTCGACAACGAGTACGAGGAAGACGACTGGTGGGAGAGCTGCAAGTGGGAGGACCAGGAGAGGGGAGGTGCAGAGTATTGTAGAAGAAGAGTAGCATGTCACATTACGAGATTATTTCTCCTAGGGCAATTTGAGCTGCCTCTCGTCATACTCCTCGTCTGCAAGAGTTGCAACATTGTTTGCGCCGTGGGTGAAGGCAAACGTCCCATGCCTATGATATGAACTGCCTTCCATTCTTTGCGGGGATCTTGAGCACCTTGATGCTCATTCATTCCGGTACATTGGTCGAAGGAGAGAGTCTCGATGGCGGAGTAACGCGATAACGAAAGCCCCAGATAAGAGAACAATCGCACGAAGACCGACAACAGACATGCCTACACGTCCAGTTTAACCAGTCCATACTGCTTATGCCAGAATCTGGGGAATGAATTGCATTAATGGACAGACTCTCCAGCTACCCACTCGATTTGGACAATCTTCCGAGGAACAGTGGTATCGACCGTCTGCAAAACAAGTTGCAGTCTTTGACTGTATATCCTATATGTCATTATTTCAGATTAGTCACTATCACCCCAGTCTGCACTATGCATATGCATATGGCTATATTAGGTTTACATAATAAGTGATCCTAGAACAAAAGGATCACCATCGCGACACCACAGCTGGCCTTCCGGGGTACGCAAGCTGAGCGTCAACAACGTTGAGTCTCAGGAGAATTTCAACAAGGCACACAAGTCTGACCAGCAGGCAATTCAAGCTCGCGAGGGTTGCTGTTTTCGATCAAATAGAAAAAGGAATATATTCCAGAGTTGACATTACATAATATTCGAGCCCAACATAGTGCAACTCCTATCCTATCGGTCGAGGACTTATTTTATCGACCTCAACCACGCCGTATTTAGTAAGAAATGAACATTCAAATTAAAGGTAGGGAGCACCATCAAATAAAGCAATGTATCGAACGCACGCTGGTGGCTAAGATACCGATACGGCGTATTATCTCCTTAAACGGCGAGCCCGATGGCCGGATTGCTCAAACGGGGCCGGAAGGTGTGGGGCTTCCGGTACGAGACGGTAGCCGACTGTCCGGAGGTGCTTCTTCAGCGGTCCAAATCCTAATGGTTCCACCGCTCGTACCCGAGGCGAACATGTATCTTCCAGTAGCGCAGTTATTCCAACCCACGGCCGTGAGGTCCTCAGGGGTGTTGCCGATGATGTTTGCTCCTTGCAAGGAGTGCAGCAACAGGCCTGTTTCACGGTCCCAGATGTGTATGTTGCCCTCTACGATGGAACGGTCAGCAAACACAATTGAATTTGGATGCAGTCCGCGCTATTTACTTCTCCCTGTACCAATGACGAATTGATCATGTGTACCACTGTATTTACGATGGCAAGGTCAGCTTTGGTCACCTGCGTGATTACGCTCTCCGACCTACCCTAGATACGATGGTCCGGCAAACTCCATTACAGCAGTTGGCATATAAGTCTGCAGCAGTTGCAGCCTGGCCTCTTGGTGATCTTCGGTGTTGACTACGCTTATTCGCCAGAGTTCGGGGGTCGCAGTACCTTCGTAGGAGATCAAAGCCAGATAACCGTTGCTCGTGTCGCTGCTGATCGTCACGTTGCGGATATTTTTCAACACCGAAACTTGGCACTCGACCTTCTCGTTTCCGAGGTGATACACTGTGGAGCTTGGGCTGTAAGCCAATGAGACCCATAGATGATCATCTCAAAGCTAACCAATGATCAGGTCGTCTCCCGAGCTTTGCAAGGAAGCCACCAGAACCATTCTGCCGCGATCAATGCTTTTAATCTTCCATCCCATCTAAGTCGGATAACAGTATCTCATCTTACCTTTGCTCATCGTGTGTAACAGCCACGTCGTGTATATCCAAGCGTTTGAATGGATGGTCTGCATTAATTTTCCCTTTGAGGTCCTATTTCCGAGATAAAATAAGCCGCAGAACTAATTTTCTGGAGAAAGGTCCAGATACCCTAATATGCACGACACTACCTTCCACACACGTGAAGGAATCGCCGCTAGGCATCCACGTTACATCTTCGATCTTAGATATGCAACGGATCGACTTCATCAAGACACCCGTCTGAAGGTAGAAGACGTCGTCAGAATTAGGCGCCCTCTACGAAGCCTCGCGTCTAGACTCACTTCTGCAACCCAAACCTTCGCATGCCGGAAACCCCTTGTGAGCAAGTACTTCCCATCCGGTGACCAAGCGACTTGACTCAAGAGCTCAGTGCCTGGATGCAAAATAAATCGGTGTAGCGACACAGTTTCTTCGACCTTCCAAATAAGGGCCTTCGTGCCGTGACCACACGTCGCAAGCCATTTACCGTCGGGCGAGAACTGCAGGTGGCGGACCAATCCTCCGCGCTCGGATATCTCCTGCATCGGCTTGAGTGCCTTCAGCTCCGGTATGAGTCCAGCGAGTCGAGCCGGTCGAGGCGCGTAACGCTCATTTGAATCCGCCTGACCATCCGGCGACGATGGGAGAGTAAGCGACCGTTCCCTAGCGTGATTCTCTAGACCAATCTTCGTTTGCAACTTTGGGGTAGGTTTCATGCGTTCTAAACTCCTAACTTTCCTGGCGTCATCTTCAAATGTCATCTTTGGTGTCGGTGACGTTGGGGGCGGTGGAGGATCTTGTGCACTGTCCTGCGGCGGAGTAGTATGATGCCCGGGCCCTAACCATGGTGCCCGCTCTTGGACTGGCGACGAGGATATTTCGTGGGTTTCGAAGGCTTGATGCACAGGCGGTGGACTTTGTGCTCTGATCGGTTTGGGGTCACTGACATTTGAGAACCACCGCATCATTTCGGCCTTTGTAGCGGTGGTAGGAGTAGGCAGACCCGCAGCGTATTCCTCCATGTCAAAAAGATTTCTGCCCATCGAACTTGATCCCCTTCGCGCGGTTGGCCTCTCAATCGTGGAGGACAGGGAATCGCCAAACTTCCTCAACACCTCGATGCTCCTGATCGCGACTTTCTTGAGCCACGACAAGGGAGCCTTGGGTACCCAAATCAACCAGGTCCGACGACGGGAAACACCCCTCCATTCCCTCGTAAGATTTTGTGATGTTCTCCTTCCTTCGGCTTTGGCGAAGACCAATCGTTCGGTAGCCAGCCAGACAGCTACTGAGAAAGGCGCTAGAGAAGCCAGACAGGTGAATACCGTAGTGCAGGCAGTCACTAGAGTTCCTTGGAATGATGAGTATGCGTAGCAAAGTAACCCGGCAGAGAAAGCTATAATTGACAGGGCCAGGAATACCAAAGGGGTACGAGTAAGCCAGAATGACGCGAAGCCTATGGACAGTCGAGCAAACTTTAGCTCCGAGCATCAAGTCTTCGAGGACTACGTACCAGGTATAGCCGATTGTGGTGAGCGGCTAAAGGTGTACGCGTTAGTTACGATTCCTGTCTAGGGCGAGTGATGGACCCGTCTAGCTTACTACATGGCGGCTCGCCCTTTCCTCGGAGAAATATAAACGTTAGAGCTCGCCTAGCCAAATTAAACCCGAGCGTACATTGGTAAGCTAGTTGAGAGTTAACAGCAGCTCCGATGCCAAAGATAATCGATGCGATCCAGAGGGTGACGACGACCTGTTGGAGCCGGGTGCTGCGAGAGATTGTCCATCAACAGACGCCTCAAGCCCCACAAGACAGGTACGCTTACTCAATCTTGTCGATGATGTACTAAATGAAGTTTAACTCAACTATACCCCTTTATATGATGCGCGATAATGTGGTGACGCACCTGAATAGTTGTAGCCGCGATGCCCGAGAAGAATGCCGCAACAGAAGACAGATTAAGAAGTCCATTCTGAGCATCAACTTGAGCCATCTTAATCCTGGGCACACCTATGAGAACTTCAGCATTCCAGCTTTAGTTTGGAAGAACCGATCAGCGTACCATCCTGAACAAAGGATATGAAAGCATCCCGGATAGCTCCCAAATGCTCGCCCATCTCTCTTGTCAAGCCATTAACATATCGTTGAGTCGGGGGAAGCCCAAATTGTCCTGCAGGTTGATTCAGGGATCCGGTCTTAGTCAGGGGGTTCCGCAGACGAGCAGAACGAGGCAAATCAGCCAACCTTTGAAGTCCCTCAAACACGACGCCCAATACTGCAAATCCTCTTCAAAGCTCAAGACGCTCCTAATCAGGCTTTCATCCCCAAGCTCCGGGATATCATGCAAGAAGTGCAAGAACGTTACCAGGTCCCTCGCTAGTAGCTCGAATTGATGCGGAAACTCCTCCAAGTCGGACGTCTCACGGGTCAAACGCGGCTGAACAGCCGAATTGCGGAATTTCGTCAGCTGCTTTCGAGACAATAAAGGCTGCAGAGGTTTGACTGGCACTTTCTTGATTTTATTTGGGAAGGCCTCGGAGGCGTTTTCGCGGAAGAGGTGCAGGATTTGTTGCAAGCGGGCTCGGAGGTTGTAGGATGAGGAGATCAGGCCGACTGAGGACCCCAATGGCCGAGTTGCGGTACTAAAATTGAGGAGCTGTTCGTCGACATGAATTACGCGCCTTCGAAAGAAGTAAGAAGGCAAATCGATCTGTCAATCACCCGGATGTCGGCGCTCACTGTTCGAAGACCTGGAACAGAGCAGAATCTTCGCTTCGCCCCCGGTCGTCCACTATAGCGTAATACGGGGCGCTGTTAAAGATGTCGTTCAGTTCATTGATGAGAAGTGGGCGACGCACCGATCAGGTCCTTGGCTCTTCCATTCACATGAGCAGGCCCTGTGAGGCCGATGCTGTCAGTCAAGCGTTCACCTGGCTAGTCTACCTCAATTTGAACGCACAAGTGTCCTCTGGGACGGCTTCCGCATCTATATCCTCTGCATTCAAGCTAGCTATTTCATTTAATAAAGATAGTAGAGCCTTCTTTCTCTTCATTGATAACCGTTCTTTTCAAGAATGCGTTTTGAGATTTGTCAACCGAAAATTCCGCCGTCGATACTGGTCGAAATAATGCACTCACGGTGGTGGTAGTTCGAGTTCTCTGGCAGTCGTTCAACGTTGGATATGGGCACATCCTCTGCCGGAAAGAGTGAGGACCAGGGGGGAGGAATAAACGCTGAAGGGACTTACGCTCTGTATTCGGAGGTCGGTCCATAGTTCTAACGGACGTCAAACAGGGAAATGGTGCTGGTATTTAATAGGACCCAATGAGGTCAAAGGGGTTTTTACCGGCGCCTGAGGTTTGTGGGAACAACCAATCAGCGGCCTTCCTCGTGTCTATTCCGGGGTAACAGTCCAAACTTTACAGACTGCTGTTCGGCCCTTTGCTTGCAGGCCGCCGAGTTCCAGCGCCCATATCTAAAGCCCCAAGAGAATATATGACTAGTTTGTCACTGATCCATTCACTACGGTTGGATTCTCGCGCCGCATCAAACGAGCGAGAAGCTACAGTAGGGTGGAGGCCAGCTTGTTGCTGGGTTCTCCAGACTCTAGTCCTCTCAAGATTGCTTCGACCGAAAAGACATATGCATGTATGTGGCAAGGAAGTGAAAGTAAATATAAAGGTAGGCAGCATAATTAGGATAATTCTATACGGCAACCCCTCCACAGGCGACAACGCCAACCGCCCGGAAATGATGCCTCAGCAGCCCTAGTCCGGGGTTAAGCTCTGGGCCCGGAGGGATATCCGAAACGCTGTCAGGCTTCCCCTTGGCTGTCACCTCACGCGACGTACGCGTGGCTATATCAGCGGACCTTTTCCGAAGATCCCGGACACAACGAATCCAAGGGAAGGTTGATTGATTTGATCTTTGATTACTGTCTCTACCGTAAGTGGCAACATGCTTGGGTCCTCCGTGCCCCAACTCCCCGTTAGCTCGGCCTCAAGTCCGGCCCTCGGCGGAGCTGCCAGGGGGAACGCTGCACCAGGAGGTGTACAGAGGACCCTATTCGGAGACCGTTCCGCGGGACCTTCGACATCCGTATCACCCTTGGCAAAACCGCAACAACAACTCCCCAACCCATTCAGTCGGCCTGCGGAAGGGCTTGGTGCTTCGACGTCTGGTCCTGAAGCCGGTGGCTCGCTGTTCCTCGCGTCCAAGCCCGTGGATGTCGATCAAAACCAGAGAATGATGAAGAAGAGGAGCTTTGGGCAGGTGGCGAGGTCTCCCGAGGCTTCCACTCGGAGGAATGAGGGTGATATGTCGCTCAGTGAGCTCCAGCCGAGCGCATCTGCGATTCGTGGGGAGGAAGCAGAGGATGAAGACAGCTCGGACGACGATGAGCTCGTTTTGAACGCGTCGAGGAGAAGTCAGAGGTTTACTGGGAGGGCTGCGCAGGGCAGTCGGGTGGAGGAGCCGCGTCGTGATATTCAAGGAGATCGTGAGTATGGCGCGAGTGAGGCGAAGGAGGCTGCGGGCCAGGGAAGCCCGGCTTTACCAGGATCATTCCCGACTGGAGATGAGGACGACGAGGAAGGTGGAACGCCCCAACCGATGAAGAAGACGAGAGGTGGCAAGAGCAAGGTCGAGTCCACCAAAGATGGAACTAGCGGGAGGTCGGGGAGCAGGAAAGCCCCACCGTCAAGCGCCTCTGCCACCGCCACGGCTACCACTACCAAGAAATCTACCGCTAGTCAAATCCCCCGAACGACTGGAAGCTAGCCCGCCGCTCCTGCTCGAGCGTCAACACCCCCAACTGACGACGAGCCCCGAATCGTTCGTCGGCCATCAAGGCTCTCCGCAACGCCATCAGCTACCGGTGGGAGAACGGCTTCACCGGATAGGAAGAAAGCGAGGTCGTCGGCGGAACCAGATCTCGCGACGTCGACTACCTCGGCAAGGACGAGCGGACGGGCGTCGACGACGAGTACGAGGAAGACGACTGGTGGGAGAACTGCAAGTGGGAGGACCAGGAGAGGGGAGGTGAAGCGCATTGTAGAAGAAGAGTAGGATGTTGCGTTACGATGTTATTTCCCCTAGGGCGATTTAAGTTGCCTATCGTCCGATGCCCCGCCTCCGACAGCTGCTCGTTCTTCAACCGATGACGTGCGACATGAAAGTCGCTATGGTTGTTGCTTCGCCTTACACCACCAAAAAAAAAGGTTGCGTGTGGCCCTGACGCGTTAGTTTGGGAATCGCGAGATCCTATAGGACTGCAAGGGTCCACGAGGATAAATGATAAAGATATGACAAGCTCGACGGCATAGAAGGAACTAGCTTAACGATCAAAAATGCATAGGAGATAACATAGAGAAAGTACGTGTAACAAAGAGAGAGAAGAAACAGAGGCCCGGGACGGTGGGCAGGTGCACAAAAGGGAAGGATAGGAGGGAGAGCTTGAGATAACGAAACTTCAAACGACGAAAAGCGCAAACAAAAATTCTAGTAATGACAAGCAGAAAAAAAGAACCCCAAAATCATCAAAGACACTAAGAGAGACAGGTGCATCAAGTAGTGATATCGTGGTGTTCGCCAAAGAGAAGGTTGATGCCCTTCAGCGTATCCTTCTCGCTCCAAAAGGGGACTCGAAAGCTGCAAGCTTACTGTAGATATTGGAGGACGCTCCACCGGGTTACAGGCCCAGCAAGCCGGAATAGTAGACTCCAATGCTTTCATAGCGAGACCGACGTGGGACCCCGGGTGGTTCGGACTTGAACTGGGTAACAGGCTTATTGATCCAGGCGCACCCCCGCGAATTAAAGCTCCAAGCACTGCTCTATCGCCCTTGGCGTCGGAATAAGGTGGCAAGTCCGTGAGAATCTACCGATGTAACCCGTAAGAGACAGAAAAAGCTAGCGAGACCGGACGAGCGGACCCACCTGAAATACTGTGCATGCCCAAGCCCAGACATCACTAGACAATGTGTACTTCGATTCATTATCCAGGAAAAGCTCAGGACTCATGTAACGAACTGAGCCCTTGATCGACCGCGATGTTGTCAAGCCGGACCAGACATGGGATTCCGAGTCATCAATAAACGAAGCCAGGCCAAAATCGCACAGCACTGCCTCAAGCTTGTCGTTTATCAGTACGTTGGCCTGTAAATCTGTCAGCGAATGTCATTGCGTTGTGCTAAAGAGGCATCACCGGTTTAAGATCGCCATGGCAAATTGGTGGTCGTGAGCCATGTAGGTAATCCAGCCCCGAAGTCACATTACGCGCCTAAGAAAATGCGGTTTAGGATTAGCTACTGCACCACTTCACCCGGAGGCATCCTTCTTCCCCGAGTGAAGTGGTACAGCGATACACGGGTGAATTTGCTGTACTCACAAAAGCGACCCTCCGTACAAGGCTAGCTTTGGTTCGATTCGTATAGTGTAATACATCGCCATGGAGCATAAACGGGGATATGAGTTGAGCGATCGCGTGGTCGACGCTGAAATAGTACCCTGTAAGCTCAAGGACATTAGGATGCTTGGCCCTTGCCCAGATTCTTAGTTCTCTCGCAAGTCTCTGGGAAATAAATCAACACGGAAGATCCGACCACAAGATTCAATTGTTAAATTGCCAACCTTAGTTAAGCGTGGATGATCTCCGAATATTCCTCCCGTTCGGAGCTGCTTGACGGCGATGTCTTTGGATGCTGACGATGATTCATCTAGCTTGGCTTGAAACACATCTCCATAGCCTCCAACTCCAATCGGAGAGCCACCTAAAGTTATTCTTTGAGGAGAAATGAAGAGGTAGGCTAGTTCCTCGAGTACCGGATGCTAGCTCGAGTAGGGTTAGCCCTTAGGATTCGCTCGTACTCTCTGGACATCTTGGACAAAGTTATGAGACCCACCGGCTCAGTATCGTCCGTCTCAAGCTTCATAAGAGATATAGCGGAAGGGCTTTTGCTGGTCAGAATTGCGACGTAGGTGGTGTGATTAGGGAAGAAGTTTTCGCTCGGAGAGCGCCATGTGCCCTCCGCGTGTCGTTCGCACAATGACATGCCTAGCGTGGCTGGCTGCTTCTCACATAGCTGTGGAATGAGACATGCAGTTAGCTCCTGCTGAAGAAACTTGGAGGAAACCATCTCGATTTGTTCCGCTGGTTAAGTTGGCGCCGTGCGTCGTCCGCCGTCACGACGGCCTGTCAGCCGTGGTACTGACGGCGATGGCGTGGTCAAGACGTACTAACTGACGACCTCAAACCTGAGGGCCTTGAGACCTTGTAGATCCTCGTCTTTATCCCCGAGATTTACCCCCAGATAATGATCTGGCAGCTTTCCCTTCGTAACCGGAAACGGTGTCTCAGCAGCCCTCCTTCGCAAGTAAGGTCCAGTCTCCGAGATAAATACAAGATACTATCAAGGTTCCAATTCAGCTTCGTCGCCTCAAGAGACGTGACCTAGATCCTTAGTCAAGCGATTTGCGATCCAAATTGAGCGCACTCAGGCGACATGAAAGCCAAGGCCCTCCCTCATGATCATGGCCGTGCCTCTATGAGGCTAGTGATGAGAATCCAGATTTACTCAAATAACTCCAGCAATAATTTTAGTAGCCTATTCGCCGCGAACCTGATTTGGTCAGCCTTGCTAGTATGTTGAATATTATCGTGCGGTCGATTAGGGCTAATTGGAAAACATGTCGGTAGACGGCGTCGTTGCCTGATGATGATACGTGCTATCGAGACATCTACAACGGGTAAGATCGAGCCTTATATTACACGTGTAGGAGATCTACGCGGTGGTATTGGAAACCTGCGTATGCTACGTTTCCCAGGTGTACAATTCAATCCCTCTCTAGATCATTGCTTCGCACCAAAAATATACGGCAAAAAAAAATGAAACTAAAAATAAAGGTGGGCAACGCTTATAATCGAAGAGGGGACATGAGTACGACAAATCATGTCCTTAGACGGCAGGCCCGATGGCCGGGTTACTCGGACGATGTCCAAAGGGCGTGGGGCTTTCAGCACGCGACGGTTGACTATCCGGAGGTTCTTGAGCTCTCCAAATTCTGACGGTTCCGTCGTTCGTAGCAGAGGCAAGCATGTATCTTCCCGTAGTGCAGTGATTCCAAGCCACGGCGGTGAGATCCACGGCGGTGCTGTTGACAATGTTCGCTCCTTGCAAAGAATGAAGCAATAGGCCCGTGTCACGATCCCAAATGTGTATGTCACCATCTACGACGGAGTAGTCAGTACTTTACACTCAAGTCTGAGAGTAATTCAAGCTAGTTACCTTTTCCTGCACAACTGACGAATCGATCCTGTGCACCACTATATTTGCGGTGGCAAGTCAGCTCCTGTCACGAGCAGCAAGGTTATACTTTCGGACTTGCCCTAGATATGATGGTCCTGCAAGCCCCACAGAAGCAGATGGCAGATACGTCTGCAGAAGCTGCAGTTCGGCCTCTTGGAAATCTTCAATATTGACCACACTGATTCGCCAGAGTTCGGGGGGTGCGGTATCTTTGTAGGAGATCAAAGCCAGATAATCTTTGCTAGTGTCGCTGCTAATAGTCACGGAACAGACGTTTTCCAAAACCGGAACTTGGCACTCGACTTTCTTGTTTTCGAGGTGATACACTAAGTGCGGAGTTTGGAGGTGAGCTAATGGAACCCATAGGTAACGACCATGTAGCCGACCAATTATCCGTTTCTCAGCCTTCGATTTGCTTGGCTTGAGGTTCTCTCTCGAGCTCTGCAAAGTAGCCACCAGAAGCATCCTGCCGTAATCAAAACCTTTAATTTCTCTCCCATCTAATGCAGATAATCACATCTCATCTCACCTTTGCTCATCGTGTGTGAAAGCTACGTCATGTATATCCAAGCGTTCGAATGAATGGTCTGCCTTGATTTTCCCTTGCAAGTCCTATTTCCGAGATAGAATAAGCGGAAGGCTCGAATTATCGCAGAAAGGTCCAGATACCATGATATGTACAACGCTTCCTTCCACACAGGTAAAAGAATCGCCGGTAGGCATCCACGTCACAGCTTCGATCTTAGATTTGAAAGGGATCGTCTGTTTCAAGACACCCGTCTGCAGGCGGGAGACTTTGTCAGGATCGGACACCCTCTGCGAAGTTCTGCTTTTGGACTCACTTCCGCAACCCAAATCTTAACATGCCGGAAGGTCCTCGTGAGCAAGTACTTCCCATCTGGTGACCAAGCGACTTGACTCAAAAGCCCAGCTCCTGGATGCGCAAGAACTTGGTGTAGCGTCAAGGTTGCTTCGACCTTCCAAATAATAACCGTCCTGTCCCAACTACAAGTTGCGAGCCATTCACCATCGGGCGAGAACTGCAGGTGCCGAACCAATCCTCCGTGTTCTATCAGCTCCTGAGTCGGTTTGAGTGTCTTCAGCTTCGGTATAAGTCCGGCGAGCCGAGTCGTTCGAAGCACGTAGCGTTCATTCGGATCCGTATAACCATCCGACGATGATAGGAAAGTCCTCCTGGCGTGACTCCCTGGACCGATATTCGTAGGCGACTTGGGTTTGGGTTTAATCCGTTCCAAATTCGTAACCTTCTTGACAGCATCTTGAAACCTCATCTTCGGTGTCGGTGACGTTGGTGGCGGCGGAGAATTCTGCGAACTGTCCGATTTCATGCGTTCCAAATATATAACCCTCCTAACAGCATCTTTAAGCCCCATCCTCGGTGTCGGTGATGTTGGCGGCGGTGGGGGATCTTGAGAATTGTCTTGAGGAGGTGCAGGATCCTGCCCAGGCCTTGACCACGGTGCCCGCTCTCGGACTGGCGGTGAAGGTATTTCCCGGATTTCAGATACTTGAGGTAACGATGGTGGACTCGGCACTCTGATCGGTTCGGGGCCACTGACACCGGAGAACCTCCGCACCCTTTCGGCTTTCGGCGAAGTGTTGGGGGTGGGCAGACCCGCAGAATATTCTTCCATGTCATAAGCATCGCTTTCCGTCGAAATCGATTCCCTTCGGGCTCTGGGCGCTAAATGACGCGGCAACCTAGCGAGAATCTCGGTGCTCTTTTTAGCCACTATTCTGAATCCCGCTGAAGAAGCCTTTACAACCCAAATCCATCCAATCCCGTGAAGAAATCTCTCTCTCCATTCACCCATAATTTCTTGTGGTCTTTTGCTTCCTCCGGTTTTGGCGAAAACCAACCGTTCAACACCAAACCAGACAGCCAGTGAGAGAGGCGCCAGAGAGGTCAGAGCAGTGAATACCGTAGCGCAAGTCGCCACTAGGTTACCCTGGAATGACGAGTATGCGTAGCAGAGCAAGCCGGCAGTGAAGGCTATAATTGAGGAAGCCAGGAATATCAAAGGGGTTCGAGTCAGCAAAACGGAAACGAACGTTATGGGAGGCCGAGTGAGCTTAGCTCCGAACTTGAAGTCTCAAGGAGGACGTACCAGGTACAGCCGATCTTGGTGAGCGGCTAGAGAGGTAATCGTTAGTTAGGATTTCTGTCTGGGACGAGTGATGGACGCCTTTGCTCACTACGCAGCTGCTCGCCCTTTCCTCAGGAGTAA
Organism: Tulasnella sp. 424; assembly: GCA_019633425.1. Lineage (NCBI taxonomy): Eukaryota > Fungi > Basidiomycota > Agaricomycetes > Cantharellales > Tulasnellaceae > Tulasnella > Tulasnella sp. 424. The sequence goes on along the minus strand of WSUB01000047.1, from coordinate 216,037 downwards.
TATGAGCGTTAGAACCCGCATAAGGAAAGTGAAGGGGGGCTTACACTGGTATGATAACTGAGAGTTTACAGCAGATCCAACGCCGAATATAATCGATGTGACCCACAGCGCAACGACAACCTGCTGCAGCTGGGTACTGAAAGGTATTGCCCGTTGGGAGACAGTCAACCAAAACCTCAAAGACAGGTACACTCACTTGACCTCGTTGATAATATACTGCATCGATTAAATTTAACGGAATTGAACTCCTCATATTAGATGCACTTATGTATCAACTTACTTGAATCGTTGTAGCCGCGATGCCCGAGAAAAAGGTCGCAACGGTCGATAGGATAAGGAGCCCGTTCTGCGCATCAACTTGAGCTATCTTGATCATGGGTACACCTATGGGAACTTCAGCAGAAGCTCCACATTCAGTTCGGAAGACACCGATCGGCATACCTTCCTTAACAAAGGATATCAGGGAGTCCCGAATGGCCTCCAAATGCGCATCCATTTCTCTTGTCAGATCGTTAACATATCGTTTAATTGCTATACAACTGAATTGTCCTACAGAGTTTGTATAGAACCTCACTTTTAGTCAGCGGATCCCGAAGCCGCACAGGACGAGGGAAATCTACCAACCTTCGAACTCCTTCAAACATGAAGCCCAATATTTCAAATCCGCTTCAAAATTCAAAGCGTTCGAATTCAAGCCCTCATCCGTGAACTCCGGGATATCATGTAAGAAATGCAAGAAGTTTATCAAATCTCTGGCGAGTAGTTCGAACTGATGTGGGATCTCTTCCAGGTCTGACGTTATGCGGGCTAAAGGTTGCTGGTGGGTCGGGTCACGCAGTTTGGTCCGCTGAAAAAACGCGGGTTTGGGGGGCGCCACAGGTTCTTTTTGGATTTTGTTTGGGAAGGCTTCTGAAGCGTTTTCACGGAAGAGGTGTAGAATTTGCTGCAAGCGAACGCGGAGGGTGTAGGATGAGGAGATGAGGCCCACCGAAGATCCGAGGGGTCGCACTGCGTTGCCAAAGTTAAGAAGTTGCTCATCCACCTGGTGGGCACGTCTTTGGACGACGAGGAAAGGGAATTTTAGGTATCCATCCATCGATTCCCCGTCGGCACTCACTTTTCGAACTGGTGAAAAAGGGCAGCACCTTCGTTTTGGAGCCGGTCGTCCGCCATAACTTGATAGGGCATCTCCCTCAAGATGCCGCTCGATGCAGCGACGGGAAGTGGGGCTCACCAGTGAAATCTTTGATTCTTTCGTTAAGAGTAGCAGGTGCTGTGGGGCCAAATGTCGCGAGTCAAACAATTTTGCCTGGCCAAGCCCGCCCTATTCGAACCCACTTGGTTCAACATCGAGATCCTCTTCTTTCAAATTAGCTATTTCATTTAGTAAGGATACCAGGGCCTTCTTCCTCTTCGCTGATAACCGTTCTACCTCAGTTGAAATACGTCAGCCGGGAATCACCTATTTGAAGAGTCGTAAATAACAGTCGAGATAGTGGACTCACGGTGATGATCCTTTGGGTTGTCTGTAGGTGGTTCAACACTGAACGCGAGCCCATCTGCTTCTAGGAAGGGTCGGGATTAGTTGCTGTTGTTCAAGGGTAAAGGACTTACGCGTGGACGAAGGTCGGTCCATGGTTCTGGCGGTGCAGGTGGTGGTACTGTTTAACTGTGGGTGGGACTAGCAAAGCGGATGGACAAGGGATGCGAGGTCAAGCCATGGCGGTGCGTAGTGACCAATCAGCGGCCGTCCCCGCGCATGCACGAGCGCCAGTGATGAAGATCCAACTTTACTCAGTTACTCTCAGTCCTTTCAACAGCTCATTCACCGCTAAATCAGGCTGATCAGCCTCACAGGTCTTGTTTATTGTGACTCCACCTGACGTGGGTTAAGGAGATTCGAAACTTGCCCGACAGGTCTAATCTTGCTTCAAATTTGCAAGAAAGCTACAGGGGCTTTGGAACTTACATTTCGAGGCCCACATGTCACAAGGCTCCCGACTTTAAATCCAAGAGCTCTCGATTTCCTTCGAATCAAAAGCTATATATGTGACAAGGAAGTGAAAGTAAAAATAAAGGTAGACAACATAATCAAGACGGAGATACAGATAAGACACGTCATGTCCTCAGACGGCTTGCCCGATGGTCAGGTTGCTCGAACGGGTGCCAAAAGGCGTGGGGCTTCCAGTACGCGACGGCTGCTGACTATCCGGAGCTGCTTGAGCTGTCCAAATCCTGACGGTTCCGTCGTTCGTAGCAGAAGCGAACATGTATCTTCCAGTAGCGCAGTGATTCCAAGCGACACCCGTGAGATCTTCGGGGGTGTTGTCGACGATGTTTGCTCCTTGCAAAGAGTGGAGCAATAGGCCCGTTTCACGATCCCAGATGTGTATGTCGCCCTCTACGATGGAATAGTCAGTAAAGATACTCTAATCTGAGAATGATCCGGGCTGCTTACTCTTCCCCGCACAGATGACGAACTGATCCTGTTTACCACTGTATTAGCAGCGACAAGTCAGCTCTGGTCCCCCACACGCTTATGCTCTCGGACTTACCCCAGATACGATGGTCCAGCAAACTCCACTACAGCAGTTGGCATGTAAGTCTGCAGCAGGTGCAGCCTGGCCTCTTCGCGATCTTCAATATGAACCACGCTCATTCGCCATAGTTCAGGGGGCGCCATATCCTCGTAGGAGATCAAAGCCAAATAACCGTTGCTCCTGTCGCTGCTGATGGTGACGTCGCGGACATTTTCCAGAACTGGAACTTGGCACTCGACTTTCTTGTTTCCGAGATGATACACTGTGGGTTTGGAGCGGTAAGCCAATGAAACCCATAGAACGCCATTTCAACTCAAAACTGACCAATTATCCGTTTTTCTGCTCTAGACTTGCTTGGTTTAAGGTCGTCTCTTGAGCTTTGCATGGTAGCCACCAGAACCATTCTGCCCAAACAATGCTGTCAATCTCCAATCCCATCTAATCTGGGTAACAGCATCTCATCTCACCTTTGTTCATCGTATGTAGGAGCCACGTCATGTATCTCCAAGCGATCAAATGGATGGTCGTTCTTAATTTTCCCTTGAAGGTCCTATTTCCGAGATCGAATAAGCCGGAGACCCAACTTTCGGGGAGAAAGGTCCAAATACCATGATATGCACGACACTTCCTTCCACACAGGCGAAGGAATCACCGGTGGGCATCCACGTTACAGCTTCGATTTTAGATTTGCAAGAGATCGTCTGCTTCATGACACCCGTCTGAAGGTAGAAGACGTTGTCAGAATAGGGCGCCTTCTGCGAAGCCTTGCGTCTAGACTCACTTCTGCAGCCCAGACCTTCACATGCCGGAATGTCCTTGTGAGCAGGTACTTCCCGTCCGGTGACCAAGCGACTTGACTCAAGAACCCAGTGCCTGCGTGCACAAGAACTCGGTGCAGCGACAAAGTTGCCTCGACCTTCCAGATAATAGCCTTCCTGTCCCAACTACATGTCGCAAGCCATTTACCGTCGGGCGAGAACTGCAGGTGGCGGACCAATCCTGCATGCTCGTATAACTCCTGAGTCGGTTTGAGTGCCTTCAGCTTCGGTATAAGTCCAGCAAGTCGAGTTGGTCGAAGCGCGAAGCGCTCGTTCGGATCCGTATGACCGTCCGACGACGCTGGGAGAGTAAGCGAGCGTTCCCTGGCATGACTCCCTGGACCAATCTTCGTGGGCGACTTGGGAGTGGGTCTCATTCGTTCCAGATGGGTAACCTTCCTGACGGCATCTTTGAACCTCATCCTCGGTGTCGGCGACGTTGGCGGGGGTGGAGGATCTGGCGAACTATCCTGAGGAGGCGAAAGATCCGGCCTAGACCCAGACCAAGGCGCCCGCTCTTGGACTGGCGACGAGGAGATTTCCCGGTTTTCAAAGACTTGAGGTAACGGCGGTGGACTTTGTACTCTAATCGGTTTGGGTTCGCTGACACTTGAGAAACTCCGGAACCTTTCGGCCTTTGGCGAAGTGTTAGGAGTAGGCAGACCCGCACCATATTCCTCTATGTCATAATGATCGCTCCCAGTCGAACTTGATCCCCTTCGCGCGGTTGGACCTCCAACCGTGGAGGACACAAAAACGCCGAACTTCCCCAACGTTTCGCTACTCCAAGTTGCGGCTTTCTTGAACCCCGCCGGAGGGACCTTGGCCACCCAAACCAACCCAGTCCGACGGAGGAAACTAGTCTTCCATTCTCTCATAATATCTTCCAGCCACCGACTTCCTTTTGTGTGGGCGTACACCGCCCGCTCCATCGCAAACCAGACGGCCACAGCAAGGAGGGCGAGCGACGTTAGAGAAGTGAAGATAGTTGCGCACGTGGTGACGAGTCGGCCTTGAGCTGACGAGTACGTGAAGCAGACCAGACCTGCTGAGAAGGCCATCACGGAAACGACAAGGAAGATCAAGGGTGTTCGGGTGAGCCAGATCATGACGACAACTATGAACGGGGGTTATACATTTAGCAGAGGGTTAAAGGTCTCTTGAGGGCAATACTTACAGGGAACTGCACTTCGCGGTGAGCGGCTAAAACGTCACAATGCGTGTTAGAATTCCTGACGCGAGAAGAATAGGCATTGCATGCTCACTACATGGCAGCTCGCCCTGTCCCAGAAGTCAATATTAATACCTAAGCTAGTGCGAGGATGGAGCAGTACCCACAATGATAAGCCAGTTGGGAGTTGATAGAAGACGCGATACTGAACACTAGCGAGGTGATCCAAAGAGCATTGACGACCTGCTGAAGATGTGTACTGCGACAGGTAGCTAATCAGTAAACCGGAACGACGTCCATAAGAGGACTTCACACTTACTCCACTTTATCAAAGGAGTACTATGCACAAGGACTCGAGTTAATCGCCCGTATAGTCGGTGAACAAGACACAAACCTGGATAGTTGTAGCTGTGACACCCGAGAAGAATGTCGCTACAGTCGACAAGTTTTGAAGTCCATTCTGGGTATGATTCTGAGCCGTCCTAATCGTAGTCACGCCTGAGAAGAGAATTATTTAAACTCACTTCTCATCTCGTCTCCCCAGTCTTCCTACCTTCCACAACGAAGACTTTCAACGCATCGCGGATAGCCTCCATATGCTCGTCCATTTCTTTCGTCAAGTCATTAACATATCGTTTAATCGCTGGGAACCCAAATTGTCCTGCAAGGTTGAATCAGAACCCGTTTGTTAGACGGAGGCCGAGCAGGACGAGGCCAATCAACCAACCTTCAAACTCCCTCAGACACGACGCCCAATACTTCAAATCTCCTTCAAAGCTCAGGACGCTTGCATTCAGACCTTCATCCCTAAACTCCGGAATATCATGCAAGAAGTGCAAGAACGTAACCAGGTCCTTCGCAAGCAGCTCGAATTGAAGCGGAAACTCTTCCAAGTCGGACGTCATGCGAGTCAAACGCGGTTGAACACCCGCATTGCGGGGTTTAGCCCGTTTCTTCCGAGACGATAGAGGTTGGAGAGGTTCGGCTGGCTCTTTCTTGACTTTATTCGGGAAGGCTTCGGAGGCGTTTTCGCGGAAGAGGTGGAGGATTTGTTGCAAGCGGGCTCGGAGATTGTAGGATGAGGAGATGAGGCCGACTGAGGACCCCAGTGGCCGGACAGCGTTGCCGAAAGTGAGGAGTTGTTCGTCGACTTGACGGATGCGCCTTCGTGGAATGCAAGGGGAGAATGTTAGGGCACTTGTCCACGAGCATTTGTGCTTTACCGCTCACTTGTTGAACAGATTGAAGAGCGCAGCTCCTTCGTCCTGTAGACGGTCGTCCACGATAACTTGTAATGCGAAATTTCTTAAGCCATCATGAGTGTATCGACGAAAAATGGGTTTGCATACCATTGAGATTCTTAATCCTCTCGCTCACCGCAGCATGCGCTGTAGGGTCCATGTCGTCAGTTCTTCGGCTTGTGTCTGCCGAGCCGACCCAACGCACCTGGCACCTCTTGGCCAGCATCCAGATCCAAATCTTCTTCTTTAAGACTGACTATCTCATTTAGTAGAGATACCAGAGTCTTTTTTCTCTTCATTGACAATCGTCCTATCGAAGGGTGTTCATTTCGAAATTCAGGGGCGTTCCTTCGAGAAATTCTCGCAATGCCGGCCGGAAACGGTAAGGCAACTTACTTTGCAAGGCATTAGGATCATCTGAGGCTGGCTCTGAGCTAAATGGCACTCCTTCTTGGGGCGGAAAGAACGCGGAGGAGGGTGGATTGCCTGTGGCCGGTGGTGGGTCCTTGTTAGCTGACTGAACATTTCAACATGGACCGACGAACGTACGGGATGAGGTTGAACGATCCATGGCTCTGACCCATATATGTACTTTTGGTTCACCGCTAGAAGCCGGATGCAGATATGATAGAGGCGGTGTTACTGTTCGTGGACAAGGCTAAGGTTACTGGCCAATCTGGGTGGAGATGAACCACGACTTCAGTGCACGCCCCAAAACAGTGAAAACGAACCGATATTCGCACTTCTATGACTGTCGTTACTATCGTTGGTTGAAATAAGGAGTAGCGGGTTCGTGATGGTCGTAGCTGAAGGTAGCAGGGGGTATCTGGTGTCAGTGGAGGGGAAGTCTGAGGGGTTGGCGTCTAGGCTGCGTCCTAGTACACAAAGAAGCGCCACGGGTATCTTTCTGCAGCGTGGCCACTTGGTCGCGGCTCTCTTGGCTAACCTACGTGCCGGTCAAATGCTCCCACTCATGGGGAGGTCCGATCTCAGTGGGCGGCATACTGGCGAATCGTAGAAACTTCTGGTATTAGTGAAGGTGGAACGTGAATGGTGTTATTCGGCAGTAAGAGAGACCTCACTAGGATTGGCAGGGAATTAGCCGCCCAAGTTCCCATTCCCGGCGGCACTCAACGTACACACACACCCTTTGCGAACGCACGCCAAAGACGACGATCGCGATGGCAATTACGAAGAACGGAAAAGTGGACTGCTGTGTAGGTTGCAGGATGGAAGAGCCCGAAATCGCCGTCTTCGGGTGAAGAATACCATAAATGAGTACATTGCTCCTATTCTGACGTCAAAATGTAAGTATGTCAACCTTGTGGCTCTAACCTTTCTGATTGAGTGCGGTTGGTGGAACTCAATCGATCGACTGAAAGCCGGTATTTGTTGCGGTGGCTTGCCAACGGCCACACCTCAGTCTGCACTGCGTCTAGCCACCCCCGCGCAACGCCCAATGGAGCAGCCTAAAGATGCCACACAATACGATGGTCTGGTACATGTGATCAACTCGCTATCTTATCACTTCGCTCTACCCTGAGCGATCGTGCCCCTGGATGCCCTGGCCAACCGACGCGCTGCCAACTGCACATTGACCATCAAGCCTCCACTCTCATCCATTGGTAGAGGTCAAGCGGCACTAAAATATTTTTACCAGCTTAGACTAGTAAGTTTACGTTCTTCCAAATATAGCACCGCCGACATTACCTCAATCTTACCGACCTTCACGGATTTCTCTGTCTCGACCATCTCCGTCGAGGCCGCCCCGGAGCGGTCGAAAGCCACTCCTTTCAACATGATTCCATTCGAAGGGTTTCTCTAGAGCTTCTTTGTTCATGCCAAAGGCTGTCTTTCGGGGTGCCGAGTGGAAGACAACCAGGTTGAGGGAGGTCTTCCTCAGTGGCCGCTTCCAAATTTAGCGCGCCCGGCCGTATGGACCCGTGACGCTTTATCGAGGGATAGATCAGCAATGTTGCGATTGGAAAGAGCAAAGTATTCAAGTATAGGAACAAGTCTTTGACGAAAGATGATAGACGGCTTGTCCGCTCTTCTGGGAGATCGACTCGTTTTCAACGGTTTGGAATAATACTGAGGAGCATCTGTTTCTATCTCTCCTATTCCTTGTTTTAATCATTAACGGGAATGGGTCCCAGGATATATGTCGAGATATTAGATAATTACATGAATTTTGATCACCGAGATTTCGGCAGGGTCATCACCACTCCTCCCAGATGTCGCTATCCGGCTCACTTCCAGGATCCGAGTCAGACACCCCTTGTGAAACTTGATCCTCTCCAATCACATCTTCAAGTTCCTCGAGCACTTGATAATTAGCATTTGTGTAACGAAGCTTGAGACGGGATGGCGTCTCCAAACCGCCGTCTTCCCAACGGCACTTTACCATTGCTATCAAGTACCGCCAATTGTGATTCGTACCATAAACCACCAGCTCCCTCATTCGTGGAAGTGGCCACTGCACTGCTGCCCCAGGCTCCGACTGGTCGAACGGGTATGCCAGAAGGACGCATAAGGTCTTTAGGATTTCCGAGCATCGAACCACGACCTTGGTTGTCCTGAATAGCTTTTTGAGAACGGGTCGCAACCTCGTTTCAAATGGGAATCCGACATTGAAGCAGAGTGTAATGAGAAGCTTCTCCGATGTTGAACTGAGGAGCTTAGTCGCCGCCCATTCAAACATCTCCGCTGGATCGACTTCGTCCATCGACACTTCATAGAAATGGTACCAGACGTCGTCGTCTTCGTCGTATGCTATCCAGCACTGAAACGTGGTGTCGTACATGGAAAGCCGCATTCGCAAACGCCCTGATCGGCGAGCGAGGTTTTGACGGATGCACGAGCGGAGGAAAGGAATTGTCATTTGAAGCATTGTCGTAGTACCCGGGTTCGTCAGCACCCCAAAGTCTTCGCAAAGTGGAGCTTGGATGCGCCGGAGCAATGTTTCCGCAAAGAGGGATGGGAGGTCGAGGTCGATCTTCTTCAGGTGAGGGAGGTGAATGGTGGGCGTCCCCGACAGGACGCGAACATCGTTCCGACCGAGTTGGCAGACGCGAAGTGATACCAACTGCGGACTGTTGGCGAGGAGTTGAACCAGGTTGTTGGGAGTGACTTTGAAGCGGTTGAATAGCGATATGTTCACGGATAACAGTCCCGAAAAGATTGCAGAATCCCAGCGCAATGCGACGCCGAGGTAGACGATATGCTTCAGGAGCGGTGCCATTCCTCCGAACAGGTTAAGCGCGCTAACTGGAGAGTCGATTGTATCCATAACCAGTCGTTCTAGGCGCGGCGCCGGGTTTCGTTGAAGCTCCTTCAACGCGTCCCACCAAACGTTGATGAACAACGCTTCTCGCCATCGGGACATTTGAGGCATGATGAGGTCCAAAAATACGTCCGCGTGCATTTCTGGGTCCGGCACCGAGGCGTAAAACCACCGACTCTCCCAATCGTCGTCAGACTCGGACACGCGCTCGATGTGAGTGATGTGCAGCGTGGAGCCTTTGGAGCGTCTCAAGGCTTGTTTTGTGAGGTGATGAGGGTCATCGGAATGGAGAGAAGATCAGAGTTGAGGTGTCCCGCGGATGAGTGTACGCCAACCCGTTGAGACTGCGGAGAGCCGGGAAAGTTTTGCCAACGAAGTAGGCTGAGGATATGGTTTGGGGCGTGGCTGAACAGTGACGAGACGGAAGATCTCGCAAAGAAGTTCGTCCGAAAGATCTTCGATAGTATAATAATCCATCTGAGCGTAGATCAACATAAAAAGAGAAATCAACACAAAGTACATGCAATATTTCCGCTTCGAGGGATGCCGGCCTTCGGTGTTCTTACCTTTTGCGGATTTTCGGGGGTCGCGTTTTGGAAAGCTGTTTGTTTGCCGCCCTTCCGTTTTCTTGGGTTCAGCGTATAGACTTCTCACGCCACAGTCGCGTCTATCTCCACACTCGACTAAGGCAGCTTTCGGGTGTGTGGGTCTGGGAGGTGAACATCTGTCAAGCCTAGCGAGGCACACTCACGCTTCAATGTTTGGAAATTCCACTGGCTCGATACCACTGCCCTTCTAATATCTGTGCTCCGCTCTGCACTGTCTCAGAGAAAGAGCGCCTCGGCGAGATGCGCATAACACAAAAAGCCACCCATAATGCTACATATGTACGATGGATGTGCGAAATACCACAATCTTGATACGGAGATGAATACAAATGGCACAAACGACACTCAAGCAACGAGGGTAGACGCAGTCGCGGCTTCATACTTGAATGTTGGTGCAAGTTGTTGCTTCAAGCGGTAGTACCTAATCAAACGTCCTAGTTCAGCGCGACGACTTCTGAAGGCCTCATCAAGCAATGGTCCGCACCGGGCAAGACGATGAATTCTCGATTCGATGAGAATGAGATGGTACTTTCCGTCCTTATCCTTACGGTTGACCTCAAGGTGCTTTCGCAAGGCGATAGCCTTCTTGATCAAGTGGAACAGGTCTTCTGGAATGCTAGGGGCAAGACCTGGGGGTTGAAATGAGCGGGCAGGTTATTGTGAATAAATCGGGGCTCAAATGATATTGCAGTAGCCTACCTTCGGTCTTGAGCACACGAAGGATCTTATTGCCGGTGACAAACTTGACCTGAGGAATTCCGTGCGAGTCTCGGAGGGTCACACCAATCTGAGAGGGCGTAAGACCCTTGCGAGCAAGCTTGCAGATGTGCTCAACGAGCTCCTCAGGAGTAGTCTTGAGCCATGTCGGAGGAGTACGGCGATAAGGGAGGGCAGGGGCAGCTATGAACGTGCAACAGAGCTAAGTTCCAGTCTGGTAGAGCACCAACACCTTTCACTCACAAATGCCCTTTCCGAAAGAGTGCATGCGACCTGATAGTCGTAGAGGTCATCGTAGAGTCTCGCGTCAGTTTTACACTGATTACGAAGGGCTCTCGAATCGCAAAGGTCGACGGCACGGAGGCTCGTCCGACTCACCCATTTTGAATCTACAAAGGCGAAAGTTAGCTATACATGAATAATGCATCAGTCCAGGTCACATACTAGTTTTGTAGGGGTAGATAGAGACGGTAATTGAGGTCTTTGCGGAGGGTACGGTTGCAGTCCAAGTCGAAACGCCGAATTTCGTTGGTGTCCTGGAGAGCTGACAAATCTCACTGCGCACCGACCACGCAACACCGAATCTCTCGCGGAGTCTGATTTAGTGTATCCCACCAGGACATTCTTGACACTCTCGAAGCCGGCGAGCACCAAACCATTTCAACTTCTCATCAACGACGTTGCTGTGAAGTTCCCCGGTCAACTTTTATCTGAGTCAGTGCCGTCTTTTTCGTTCGTCGACGGTTGCAATTTGGACTGACCTGACGATCAAACAGAAAATGAAGCTCAACGTCGCCAACCCTGCCACTGGCCAGCAAAAGATCTTCAATATTGAAGATGAGAAGAAATAGTGCGTTCTTTTGAGCCGCTACAAAGGGGGACCACGCCGCTTACTGGAACCCCGGATGTTTGCAGTCGTATCTTCTATGACAAGCGTATGAGCCAGGAAGTCCCCGGCGACTCTATCGGAGACGAATTTAAGGGCTACATCTTCCGGATCACTGGTGGAAATGACAAGCAGGGATTCCCCATGAAGCAGGGTGTCCTCGTGCCACACCGTGTTCGCCTGCTCCTCTCAAAGGGCCACTCTTGCTACCGACCACGCCGAGATGGTGAACGCCGGCGCAAGTCCGTCCGCGGCTGCATCGTCGGTCCCGATCTATCAGTTCTCGCTCTCAAGATCGTCAAGCAGGGGCCTACCGAGATCCCAGGTCTGACCGACTCTGTAATTCCCAAGCAGTGGGGACCAAAGAGGGCGACGAAGATCCGGAAGCTGTTCAACTTGAGCAAGGAGGACGATGTCCGGAAGTATGTTATCCGAAAGACTGTCATCCCCAAGAACGCGGAGAAGAAGCCGAAGACCAAGGCGTATGTGGTTTATTTGGCCTACGTTCGTCCGTATACAGACGGCTGACCTCGAATTCGCACATCAATAGTCCTAAGATCCAGCGTCTTGTCACTCCTCTACGTTTGCAACGCAAGCGCCGTGCTGCTGCTCTTACCCGCAGGAAGCGTACCGCTCGGAAGGAGCAGAAGGCAGAATACGAGTAAGCACTCTTAACCCCAGCCTTTACACTAAGAATACTTATCCGACGTAATTCAGCGCCATGATGGCCAAGCGTCTGGCTGAGAAGAAGGAACATGTCGCTGCTGCCAAGACCGCGACTGCGGAGAAGAAGAAACCAGCAGCCAAATCGTCGTAACGTTCTTCTGCATTATTCGTCCCTTCTGTTGTAGGTTGTTCGCTGCGTCGTTGTATGCATATTTCATGCACGTGTTCCTGTATGCTCTCCCGCTTTCCTCTCATTGTCCCAATTCGCCATGAAAAGAATGTTGTCACACAGGTGGTCGAACTCGGTTCGCAACAGCTCCACTGGGACGCACTGAGCAGGAAAGAGCAGTAGCGTCATGGGACACCGCAATGGTTTTAGGACTATCGTTTATCACGCTGGCAGAGCAACAAGTAGCTGTCCTGGGCCGTTGAATATGCCCCGCCTCTCCCCCGTCTGCCATGAGCGGGCTCCATACTAACGTCGGAATATTGAATGGTCAAGACAAAGCCTCACGCACACAAGGAACTGGTCTTACCTCGCCGCCTGTAGCAGATGAGCGATCGTCTGGGCCTTTAAAAGGAGAAGTCTTCCTGCACGTCGCTCTCCGCTGAATCTGTCCCGTAGTCGGACGGGTCGGACATGACATTTTCATCCCCAATGACCTCCTTCAAACTTTTTACCTGCTCCTCAGTGAGATCGCTTGCGATGTACCGGAGTGTTTCCAGAAAGTGGGGTTGGTCCAACTCCCTATCGTGGTCAGGTCCCCATCGGCTCCGTACCGTAGCAACCAGGCTGTCCCAGTCGTACTTGTGATCACCGTATATTTCGATTTTGCGCAACTGTGGGAACAGCCACTGTGAAGTTCCGCTGTGTTGAGCTGGCTTTGCGAGCCATCCCCAGACACGTTCGGGATTCACACTGTGTTCCACAATCAGGTGTTGGACGCGTGGAAGGCGAAGAAGAGTGGACTCCAGTAAAGATTCTGAAAATTGACAGTTTATCGAGAAGTGAAGTGTCATGGGGAATTGAATGGTAGTTGAAAGAAGGAGCTTGTCAATGATCCAGGTAAAGGTCGGCAACCACTCTCCGACCAATTCCAAGTCGAACGGCCGCCAAAGCGTAAATTTTTTGTGGACGGGAGCTAGTGTGAATCTCATTCGTTCTTCTTCGACGAAAATTTCGGCATTCCACCTTTCAAGAGGCCGGTTGTTGATAACCTTGGGAAGATAGGGTATCAAGCGATCCAGGAGCTCGACCATTTCCACCTCCGCTTCTGCCATGAAGGTGCTGCATGCGGGAGCTTCAATATGCGACAGAATAGTGTTGTTGAATGCGGATGGCATACTGAGTTTGATCTCGGTGAGGTACGGGAAGTGAAGGATTGGGACCTCGCCGAGAACAAGTGGATCGGCTGCGCGCTTGGTTCCTTGGGTGATATCGAGCGATTGGAGGTTTGGGCAGTTTGCTAGGGTAGCATAGAGCTCGGAGCAGCGTATGCATAACTGTTCGTTCTGTACCAGCAGAATTTTCAATGACGACAGTCCAGCGAGAACCCCCGAGGTCCATCGAACTGCCGTCCGGACACAGGCCAGCTCACGAAGCCGAGGGGCCTGGCCGCCGAATGGGTTATCCAACATGACGTGGTCGTCCTGGCATTGTAACCTCAAGCTGTATAAGCGAGGTGCTGCTGCCGTGGGGATACGGCTCAATACGGCGGCGTTGACCCGGAAATAAGCAAAGCGCCATCGGGCTACATATGGCACGACGCAGTTGATGAATCGCATGGTCGCCGGTTCGTCGTCGGTTTTAGATTTTGGGTGCAGTATGCAAGTGATGGTCAATGACGCGTCCTTGCTTTTCTCCAGCCCCATAAGGGTGATTTTGATAGGATCTGAAGAATGAAGAAACGACCAGAGTTCGGGGGCTGCGTCTACGACAGACATCCATCGCTTCGACACAGCCGCAATGGCGATTAACTTGGCCAATGCAGAGATCGTCCGATGATACTTGGGTCGACTTGGTCGTATCGCGAGCAAGAAGATGTTGGAAATGGTTTCAACTGGAAGGCGGTCGATGGGGCCATTGTTGATCATGACAAGAGCCATACTGATCAGGAGTTGTCTGCTGAGCGTCAAATAGATATGTTATCGATTTGAACAGTCGTGGACCAGACGAGCTTTTGCCTCTTACCTTGAAGGGTAGTCGGTGCGTGGCCGAATGGTTTGCCGGTGGCAGCTTTTTTTATTTTTTTTACGTATCGTCTCTTCGGAGCCTTTGCCGTGTCAGGACCCCCGACACCCCTCCACGAGCTTCAAGAAGAAGTTGAATGCGAGGCTGGTTATCGGTTACCGAGAGATGTGGATACCTTAGTGCCGAAGTCCGTGACTGAGCGATCCGACTGACAGGCTCTGAGGTGGGCCTTGCTGCAATTCTTCCCAGAATGATAAACAGAAGATATATAGCGAACAAGAAGCCATACATGAACAAGATTCCTTTAGGGCTGTCATTCGTCCCATCAACAACGCAACAAACGCGCTGTCCTAGGCAGTCAACTTAATATACCTTGCCCCTCTCCCAGCTATCATCGACAGACTCGACTAAACGACAAAGTAATGAACGGTCAAAACACCCCTCCACCCTCCAACAGAGCTGGTCTCACCCCGCCTCCCGCAACCAACGTACGTGATAAAGCACGACGCGGCTGTTAATAGAACAGATCTGCCTGCCAGTCGCTCTCCGCTGAATCTGTCTCGCCGTCGGAATATTCGAGAGTAACGTTTTCATCCCCAATGACCTCCTTCAAGCTGTCCATCTGCTCCTCAGTGAGATCACTGCCGATCAACCTGAGCCGTTCCAGAGACTCGGGTCGATCCAACTCCCTATCGTCGTCAGGTCCCCACCGGCCCCGTACCATAGCAACTAGGACGTCCCAGTCGTACCCGCCGCTGTATGTTTTGAGCTTGCGCAACTCTGGAAACAGCCACTGTGAGGTTCCGTTGTGCTGAGTTGGCTCTGTAAGCCATTCCCAAACGACTTCGGGATTCTCGGTGTGCTCCAGTGTTAGCTGCTGAACGCAAGGAAGGCGAAGAAGCACGGATTGCGGCCAATATTCGAAAAAGTCGCAGCCTTCAGAGAAGTGAATTGACATGGGAAATCGGGTGGTAGTCGAATGAAGGAGCTTGTCAATTATCCAGGAAAAAGTCGATAGCCAATCACCGTATAATTCCAGATCAAACGGCTGCCAAACCGTAAATGCTTTGTGTCCCGGGGATAGAGTGAATCCCATTCGTTCTTCTTGGACGTACAATTGGGCTTTCCAGCTCTCGAGCGGTCGGTTATTGATAAATTTGGGGAGGTAGGGGACCAAACGATCCAAGAGCTCGGTTGATTCCACATCCGCTTCTGCCCCGAAGATACTGCATGAGGGAGCTTCGATATGCGCTAGGATAGCGTTGGTGAATTCAAATGGGGCGCGGAGTTTGATCTCGGTGAGGTAAGGGAAGTGCAGGGTTGGGACTCCGTCGAGCACATCCGGCTCGTCTGTTCGCCGGGTTGCTTGGGTGATAACGAGTGCTTGCAGGTTTGGGGAATTTTCTAGGGCAACGTAAAGCTCGGTAAAACGTATGAATACTTGTTCGTTTTGCTCCAGAATTATCCTCAGCGAGGAGAGCCCTGCGAGCAAACCCGAGTTCCATCGGAATCCCGCCCTCATGCAAACCAACTCGCGAAGCTGGGGTGCCTGACCGCCGAAGGGGTTGTCCAACATGAAATAGCTGCCCTGGCAGTGAAACGTCACACTGCGTAAGCGAGGTGCTGCTGCCGAAGGGATTCGCCTCAATATGGCGGAGTTGGCCCGGAAGAAAACAAAGCGCCATCGCTCTATTTGTGGCGCGACGCAGTCGATGAATCGAGTGGCCACCCGGTTCTCGTCGGCCTCCGGGTATTGGTATTGAATACAAGTGATCGTCAATGATGTGTCCTTGCTTTTCTCCAAGGCCATGCGGGTGATTTCGATAGGATCCGCAGAATGGAGAAACGACCAGAGTTCGGGGGCTCCATCCACGACGGACTTCCATCGCGCCGACACCGCCGCAATGGCGGTCAGCTTTGCCAATGCCGAGGTCGTGCGGTAATGCCTTGGTCGAATTGGCCGTATTGCGAGCAAAAAGATGTTGGACAGGGTTTCGGTTGGAAGGCGGTCAATGGGGTGATGGTCGATCATAAGAGCCATACTGAGCAAAAGTTGTCTTCTGAACTTCATGAATATGTTATTGATCTGAACATTGGGAGCTTTTGCTCTTACCTTGAAGGGCAGTCGGTTTCGGGTGGCCGATGGTTTGACAAGCGGTTTTACGTGTCATCTTTTTATTACGGTCTCTCCACAGTCGAGACCTCTGGCACCCCTCCACCAGCTCGCGTTGCAGTCCGTTTCCCCTCATCTTTTCCAGCAATTTGTTGGCATTATTAGCTATATGAAAGCACTAATAATACGCATAATTTCCTGAGCCAGTTCTCATTTCGTTGAACCAACCTGCCCTGAGTATGTGCAGTAAACGCTTGAAAGCGGAGGTCTCGACGACAAGAATGCAAGTTACACAGCTAATGAAAGGAGATATCGATCCAAATGAATACTACGCGCCTTTAGCTCCCTATTTTCCTGGAATCCTTTGCTTTTCTCGACCCTGCGGAGGGCAAATTTCGCCCAAAGCACGCTAGGACTGTCCCGGGTCCTCCCGGGCCGTGAAATCGGGCTGGCGGCCGATGCTTATTCACCTCCACCTTTCAGCGAACCCATGTATGGACGACGATCTCACTCACCGAATGGCTTCAATGGCCTGCAGCTCTCAAGGAACGGGACCCGACGAACGCAGTGAGCTACCCGCACCACCTATAAGCCCTCGCTCCAAGCGTTCGCCTGCTCATGCCTGATTTCGTCCCAACCATGCTACCAGCATTCATAGCGCCTCCAATTCTTCAGCTACCCCTAGAGACTCTTCAACTCGCGCTATGTCTCGCAGATCCATTCGACGTCTCGGCGACTTCTCGAACCTGTCGAGCCCTCCGTGATGCGATTTACGGCCCAGAGGGAACCTTCGTTTGGAGATTCCTCTTCCTCCAAACATGGGACGATCCGCGTCTCCGGATTCACTTGGGCACCAAGGGAGGTTGGCACTCGGGAACAAAGGCCGAGCTTGATATGGCTTTGAATGCAATCGAGTTCGACTGGAGGACGGAACTGCAAAAGCGGCTTCGCGCGTTCAAAATGTTGCACGGCAACCCCCGGGTAGCTTGCAAGGAGCGGAAGGAGGTCATTAAGACCCTCCTCATGGTAATCCATACCTCTACACCGGCCTTTACGATGCCTGGACTGGAGATCAAGTCGAAGAACGCTGTATGGTTGAGGGAGGCAATCGATTCCGCCAAAATACTGAATAATCACTCATGGCCAAGGTTCCGCCATCCGGAGTTATATTCATCGGAGGAACTTCCAGATTTGGAGGAATGCGAACTCAGAAGTGAGATTCACACGTATTTCGGCCTCAGTGCTGAAGATATGACGACACCGGAAGTCTCCGAGCCAGCACCCCCGCGCAACGAGGACACCGAAGACAAGTCGGATGAACACCAGATGGCTGAGGAGCCCAGCAACGATACCGAAGCCTCAGAAACTTCAGCAAAGGCAGCCTCTTCTTCGTCATCTACCACCATCGCATTTTCACCACCCGAACGACGCCACACACGCTCTACGAGCGACTTCATCGTCCGGCTCCTCGGTCTACCGGACATCTCACCGAGCACGCTCTCTTACGCTAGTCTACGAACGGCCGCTCGCGCATTCGTCTACAACCGGGACAACTACATCCCATCGAACAAATACGCGCCGCTTCTCAACGATCTGCAAGGCGGGTTCAAACCGTACTGGAGACACTTGGAGGACCTGATGGTAGTCTCGATGTGGAATCTTGCCGAAGAAGCCCCTCATACCTTGGTAGGACCTCTTCTCCCAGGAGAAACAGAGAAAGACCGAGAAGCAAGATTCCGTCCACCGGAGGATTTGGATGCCCTGAGACCGTACTCCGCGCCAGGGTGGAAGGTGCAGTTGGCGGCTGCAGCTGAATGGGAGATTAATCAGAAAGGAGAAGCGGTCGAGGATGTGAAAGAGAAGGGGAAAGGTGTCGAGGGAACGACATGGAATGACTGGGATGACTGGGCAGGAGTGGAAGGCCGTTGGAGCCGTGTGGTCAGCTTTGTGGACTACCGCGATTTCGCTCGCTATAACGTGAGTCCGTCAAGGATTATACCCCTGTATTTTGTGGCTGAAACTATCAAATCATCCATTCTATCCAGTTCCACCTCCGAGGGAACGGCCGTCGACACGACATTTCCATCTTCGAAGAAGCGGACTTTATGGAAGCCACTCGAGTAATCACAGTCGAACTTCGAATCACGCGTATCGAGTCGCTCTCCGAATCCCGACATAGTCCAGCTGCAATTCGTCTCAACAGACCTCGAATTCACTTTGCAGGAACGTCGTACATGCCGCACCTGCATGGTCCATATGGGGTCGAAATGTCCAGGGTTCGCGGTTTCGTCGAATGTTTGGCGAGCGAAGATATTCGATGGCAGATGATATCGAGCTACGGTGGTGAGGAGAGGTGGAGCAGTGAAGGAGTCCAGATTGGTGGTGTGGGCAGTGCACGAGGCGTCGTAGGTTGTTGGACGGGGGTCGACCATGACATCGGGGACCCGGTTGGTGAGTGGTTTCGGCCGCGCGCTAATATTGGTTCTTGCTAACATCCCTACGTATACCCGTCGATAGGCCCGTATTGTCTGTGGAAGGTAGCGGGGCGCGAAGTACTATCACTGGCCTCTTCGACCCCCCAAAGGCATCACCTTTTAGGGTCCGTTTAGCGAAACGATCGATCTAAATGGGCGGATTTATCAATTATGGGATTGAAATCACACCGTTGTTTGTTAGCATATATGTAGTATCTCGATTTCCTGCACCACGTGGGGCCGGAGTCGCTATCCGTCCCCTCCTATATATTGGATCCAGTAGCTAGCGACTCCCCGACCGCGTCTTTACATACCCACCGACCCCTCTTTAGATCGATTCAGGAAAATGCAAAGCACTTCCGGACCCGACAAGGAACACTCTCTCCCTTAAAATATCCAAGTACATAAACCCGCCAGCTTTTCGGAATTCTTGTCAGTGCTAGTGAGGTCGAGCTGCAACCGACGAAGTAAAATAACTAGATTGCTGTCGGACTGCCGGTAACCGGGTGGTGTCTATCGTTTGGTACCGTCCACAATTCACTCTCGTAAAGGCAAATTTCTCAGAGTGCGGGAAGACCTGACTGAGTATTAGAAATTTCCGAGCGGATTCCACTGTCGTTACAAGCAAGGGAATGGAGGAAATCATCTGCAGCCGATATTGTCCTAATACCTGACATCAAAGCGAGGTCCGTCCAAGCTACTATATCCACGTGTCCAGGGGAATGAACGAGGATCGGGAGCCGTTCTGAACCGGTATTCCACGATCCGGTGGCCTAAAGTATACCATGGTATGCCAAAGTAGTCCACGCTGCGGGCCGATCGCTTTGGCCAAACAACGTCCCCCGGCCCGTCCCTGATCAATACAGCATGTAATTAGGCTAGAATCATGCTAAATCTACCCAGCGGAAGAAGCACTCACGTTTGGTGAACCTTTTTTCCGAGTAAGAAGAGACTTTGAGTATCCTCGTGCCAAGCCAGCGTTGTCGGGTGCATGGTTCCGGTGGATAGCTCGTACATGCACTTCTTCGTATGCCGGATGTCCCAAGCCTTGACGAGTTCATCGTCTCCTCCAGTGAAGATAATTGGGAAGTCACCGCCATGAGAAGCGATGGTGCAGGCGTTCACGTTGTCAGAGTGCCCGTTGAGCATAATCTGGGGGAGCGGAGGTTGACGGAGATCGAATAATCGCGTGCAACGATCGTCGCCAGCCGCGACGAAGTTATGCGGCATATCCTGAGAAAGAGTAAACGTGAGATATAGAGGAAATTAACTGGCCAAAGAAACAGAGACTTACCTGATGCGTCGCAAGAGAGGCGACAGTCGCTCCGAACCCCAGTCCGACGATGGACGCAGGCGACTCAGGAGATGCATGGTCGAACAATCTTACCGAAAAACTCTCCGCATGGCGAAGATTATCCATTTCTGAGGTGGAGGGCGCGCAAATAAACTTGGATGTTCCTGGTATCGGACTCAAGAGGCCAAAGGGACCAGCAAGGTCGGGGACTTCGACAATGTGATGTGGCGGCTCGCCTTGCGAGACCTCCACATTCCGTCCCCACAACGCAATCCAGGACGCGTTTATGTGCCCCCCGTGCGGCTCCGCATGTGGGTCTGAATCCTACATCTCCCCGGTAGGGACCTTAGTAAAGGTTGTGAAGGCGGCAGAACATCGCACGCACCGAACCCCAGACAGGTTTATGTTCGACGAGGTTTTCTTTTCTCCAGACCGCCAGCCTTCCCTTCGTGTTCGCACGGAATACCACTTCGTCTGTGATCCCAAGAGCTCCTCTGAAACCCGAGGAATTTAGCGTCCATCTTAACTTGCACTCTCCGCGTTCCTCTTTTTCAAGCTCCCCCTCTGCCCAGCCGCCAAACGCCTTAATTCTAGAGCTGCCTGCTGCCCAAATTCTTCCACTCGAATCAATCTCCAACTCGCCTACGCTTCCCCCAAGGCCGTGATCCATCAGCTCTCCGTCCCAGTCCCGTAAATTCTCGGTGCTTCGGTCGTAACCGAGAGGATAGATGGCATATCGCTGCAGCTTTCCTCTTTCATCGGAGATGACGACCATGTTCTTGCCTAAAGCCATGCGCCTTGGTTTACCCTCCGCTTCGAAAATATACTCTTCTTGGCGAACTTCCGCCCGGGCTTGCAGGATGTTGATGAGCTGCTGCCGCCGTACGCTGGAATTGACGCCCTGAGCTACCGCAGTGGACCGAGATGCAGCTTCGAGGATCGTGTAGGCATCGTAATCCGTGTCGAACCGCGCTAATCGAGTTGAGAGTGGATGTGGCCGAAGAGACTCGCTCCAAGATGATGGGATAAAGTCGGTTTGCATCATCCGCCTTCGCATGTCTTCTAACCTCTGATTTACATCCATGCCGTTATCCTCGCCACCATCGTCGCCCGCACCCATAACGCCAGCCTGTCGCGGAACCCCGCCCGTAAGAAGGTTGAGCATGCAATCGTCCAAGACATGAAAATGTAGTTGTAAACGACTTACAAATAGTAGCAAAAACTCCCGACTGTTCGAGATGGAACCCGGCAGATAGCCTTTCGTCTTAATATAGCAACCTGGGCGAGTTGGAATCGCAAAGGGTTCTACGCAGCTTACATAGTCCTCCTTGTACATCTCCGAACAAAGCTGGGTGATCTTGGATTCCGCGTCCTTGATGAATTCCGCCCACTCGTCCATTGGCTCGCCAGCGGTGGGCGCGCCTCTGCTTGTGGAAGAGGATTGGCCCGTCATCACAGAAGCAGTTTTCAACACACCAGCATCTTTCGAAATCTCCGCCCACTTGACCAAAGTAATAATCGCGTGCAGCGACCTCATGTAGATCTTTTCGGGGTGAGGGTTGTTGCTCTCTGCGTCTTCCTCTAACTCATCCATTGGAATGGTAGCTGCGGCTTCAAGTTTTTCCATAAGCGCCTCAAAATCGAGAAACGGAGAGGCTTCTTGGGTGCCCAGTGACGAGTCCATGGCGGGATTTGATGTTGACGTACTAAAAGAGAATATCGAAGCTAGTCTTGGCACCAGTTTGCTACGATATAATTCGTAAGCAACAAAATCAGTTTTTCAGGCAAGAGTATCAGCAAAAGGACCGGCAACGCACAGTGAAGGGCCTGTTTCCCAGAAACTTGCGGTACAAAGTGGATGAGCAAGCTGCAAAGCGTTCGTGACCACGCCGCAGGACAAACAGCCGCAAGCCACAGCGAGCCTTTGTCCTACCAATACGTCAAAGTCCCGACTGAGTATTAGAAATTTCCGAACGAGTTTATTGTCGTTGCAAGCAAAGGGACTGGAGCAAATCATTTACAACCGATATTACCCTACCTAAGATCAAAGCGAGGTCCATCCAGGCTACTATACTCAGGTGTCCAAGGGAATGAACGAGGATCGGGAGCCGTTCTGAACCGGTATTCCACGACCAAGTGTCCTAAAGTATACCATGGTATGCCAAAATAGTCCGCGCCGCGCGCCGATCGCGTTGGCCAAACAACGTCACCGTCCCCGTCGCTGATCAATACAACATGTTATTAGGCTAGAATTATGCCAAATCCACTCGGTGGAAGAAGCACTCACGTTTGGTGAACCTTTTTTCCGAGCAGGAAGAGACTTTGAGTATCCTCGTGCCAAGCCAGCGTTGTCGGGTGCATGGTTCCGGTCGACAGGTCGTACATGCACTTCTTTGTATGCCGGATATCCCAGGCCTTGACGAGTTCATCGTCTCCTCCAGTAAAGATTATCGGGAAGTCGCCACCATGGGAAGCGATGGTGCAGGCGTTCACGTTGTCAGAGTGGCCGTTGAGCATAATCTGGGGGAGTGGAGGTTGGCGGAAGTCGAATATCCGCGTGCAGCGATCATCGCCAGCCGCGACGAAGTTATGTGGCATATCCTAAGAAATAGTAAACCTGAGCTATAACGAAAGTAACTGGCCAAAGATTCAGAGACCTACCTGGTGCGTCGCAAGAGAGGCGACAGTCCCTCCGAAACCCAGTCCGACGATGGAGGCAGGCAACTCAGGCGATGCAAGGTCGAACAATCTCACCGAAAAGCCCTCAGCATGGCGAAGGTGCGTCGTTTCTGGGGAGGAGCGCGTGAAAATAAATTTGGATGTTCCTGGTATCGGACTCAACAGGCCAAAGGGGCCATTAATGTTGGGGGTTTCGACAAGGTGGTGCGGCAGCTCGCCTTGCGAGACCTCCACACTCAGTCTCGACTTCTTGAAGTAAGACATGCTTATACGGCCCCCGTGCGGTTCCGCATGTGGATCCGAATCCTGCATCCCCACAATGGTGATTAATCCAGAATATGAAAAATGGCAGAACATTGCACGCACCGAGAACCAGACAGGTTTATGCTCGACGAGACTTTCTTTTCTCCAGACTGCCAACCTTCCCCCCGTGCCCGCACGGAATACCAACTCGTCTGTGATCCCCAGGGCTCCGCTGAAACCCTCGGAATCCAGCGTCCATCTTAACTGGCACTCTCCGCGTTTCTCCTTTTCAAGCTCCCCGTCCGCCCAACCACCAAACGCTTTAATTCTAAGGCTGCTTGCCGCCCAAATTCTTCCACTTGAATCGATCTCCAACTCGTCTACGCGTTCCCCAAGGCCGTGTTTCATCAGCTCTCCGTCCCATTCCCACAAATTCTCCTCGTTGCTTCGGTCGTAACCGGGAGGATAGATGGCAAATCGCTGCAGCTTTCTTCTTTCATCGGAGATGACGACCATGTTCTTGCCTAGAGCCATGCGTCTCGGTCTACCCTCCAGTTCGAAAAGAAATTCTTCTTGACGAACTTCAGCTCGCGCTTGCAGGATGTTGATGAGCTGTTGCTGCCGTGCGCTGGAATCGATGCCTTGAGCTACCGAAGTGGACCGAGATGCAGCTTCGAGGATCGTGGAGGAGTCGTAATCCGTGTCGAACCGCGCTAATCGAGTCGAAAGTGAGTGTGGCCGAAGGGACTCGTTCCAAGATGATGGGATAAAGTCGGCTAGCATCATCCGCCTTCGCATATCTTCTATCCTTTGATTTACATCCATGCCGTCATCCTCGTCACCCTCGTCGTTCCCGCCCATAATGCCAGCCTGTCACGGAATCCCGCCCGGTAAAAAGGTTAAGCATGCAATCGTCCAAGACATGAAAAAAAGGCAGTTGTAAACGACTTACAAAGAGTAGCAAAAATTCTCGACTGTTCGAGATGGAACC
This sequence comes from Tulasnella sp. 424, assembly GCA_019633425.1. Lineage (NCBI taxonomy): Eukaryota > Fungi > Basidiomycota > Agaricomycetes > Cantharellales > Tulasnellaceae > Tulasnella > Tulasnella sp. 424. The sequence goes on along the minus strand of WSUB01000047.1, from coordinate 192,122 downwards.
CGGCATATAACCTTTCGTCTCGATATAGCAACCTGGACGAGTGGGAATCGCAAAGGGTTCTACGGAGCTTACGTAGTCATGCCTGTACATCTCTGAGCAAAGTTGGCTGATCTTGGATTCCGCGTTTTTGATGAATTCCGTCCACTCGTCCATCGGCTCCCCAGCGGGGGGCGCGTCGCTCGTTGTGGAAGACGACTGGCCTGTCATCACAGGGGCGGTTTTCAACACACCAGCATCTTTAGAAAGCTCCGCCCACTTGACTAAAGTGATAATCGCGTGCAACGACCTCATGTAGATCTTTTCGGGGTGAGGGTTGTCGCTCTCTTCGTCTTCCTCCAACTCTTCCAGTGGAATGGTACCTGCGGCTTCAAGTTTTTCCATAAGCGCCTCAAAATCGAGAAACGGGGAGGCTTCTTGGGTGCCCAGTGACGAGTCCATGGCGGGATTTGATGTTGACGTGCTGAAAGAGAATACCGAAGCCAGTCTTGGCACTAGTTTGCTACTAAATATTTCTTAAGCAACCAAATCAGTTTCAGGCAGGAGTATCAGGGAAAAGACCAGAAACGCACAGTGAAGGACGCGTTGCCCAGAGAACCTTCGGTACGAAGCGGATTAGCAAACTGCAAAGCGTTTGTGGCCACGCCGCAGGACAAACAGCCGCAAGCCACAACGGTCTCTTTCCTACCAATACATTAGTCCTCGCATTTCGTCCCGAAAGTGCAACGTCGGGAGGCAAAATGGCAGAGCAAGTGTCTGATAAGTAAAGCGTGGCTATATACAGCGATACACGACCTGTGATCATAATAAAGAATCGCCTGAAGGCAGTACATCCGTAAACCGGAATCCAAAATAGTAGGGAGAGGCATAGAACGAAAAGCAGCCTGAGGAGAGCATAGGCGGAAAACGTACCGAGGAATGGACATGTGCATGATAGACAAAGGTATCAAAGGGGCTGAAACAGAAGTGAAAAGGTAAGGATGGAAGGATACACAGTGAAGGATGTAGAGAAGGGAGGTATACAGAAGCAGATTTAGAGTACTGAGAGAGGAGAGTGAGCATGGCGTGGTCATGTCAAGGTGAAATCCACAAGATTGCAACTGGTCATGATGAAGGAGTTTCCTCCATACCGAAATCGATGAGCGTGGCTTCAACGTCGAGCTCATCCTTCAAATCGTCGACGGCTGTTTCCTGTGTGGACAGGACTGGGAGGTCGACTTGGGTGGAAAGCGGGGAAACTGAGGGCAGCTCGGCAGCCTCGACGAGGGGGGAGAGGCGGACGCGTTTATGAGGAGACGCGTTGCTGATGACGGCGGTGGTCTTAGGACTTGAAGGTTCGACTTCCGCTACCAGGAGCAGCGACGACGACGAAGCGACTTCGACAGTCACAGATGTCGGTTCATCTTCTCGTGCATTGATGGAATGGGCACGCGTCTAAGGGAAGAGCGTGGTTGTGGATCAGGGTCTGAACAGTAAATAAACATAGCATCGCGTGTGCTCACCCGTTTCCTGCTCACACCAGCAACAGCCGACTTGGTGAATGCTTCAGGCATCGAGCTTGTAGGGAAAGCTTGAGAGATGTCTCCAAGGGGGAGCTGGGTGAGGTCGCGCGCGCGTCGGTCCGCCAACGTCAAGCCGTCAGGACCACATGCGGTCGGGTCTTCGGCCACAACACCCGAACCCTCCTCTGGGAGTGGTGCCAAGAGGCTGGGTTTCCGAGATGGCTTTTTCTTCTGGGAAGAAGAGGGAGAGGGAGAGGTGTTGTTTCGCTTGAGCTTGGTAGCCGCGGTCGAGGCAGTGGCGGTTGTGGCGTCGGATACAGATGATGTTGCGGTGGTGACCATTCGCTTAGATGAGGATGATGATTTTGATTTGGACTTGGCCTTGTTCACAGAAGATTCGCCAGACGACGACTTGGACTTTGATGCTTTTGTGGGAGCAGCTACAAACTTGGTAGCGAGTGCTAGACGGATGGCCTTGGCTCCTTCGTCATCGCCTGCCAGGATCGGCGAGGTTGGAGCGGAGAGCGACCTGGTGAGCTTGGGAGCTTTGTTCTTGCCAGACTTGTCGACTGCTGAGTATGGAGCGGCGTTCTCCTTGTCTTTCAATGAGACTGATGTGGAAATGGTGAGACGAGTCGAGGTGACTGTGGTTGGGGGTTGGGCTGTTGACTGTTGAGTTTGACCACCTGCGACGGGTTCATCTCTGTAGATGATGAATGATGGCTTAGAGCGAGAAAGAGATGACATGATTATGAACTATGAAACTGTTGAGACCGTCGTTGAGGATGAGATGGAGTGGCAGTCGTGGAGGACGGGATGAAGGAACGAGATGGGGATGGGAAGTTGACTTCAAGGCAAACAGTAGATAGGTCCCACAGTTGGACAAACCGCGTCTTGTTTTGTATCACGTGAGCAATGCCCAGCCGCGATACTTTCGTCATTGCTCGACTACAACGCGCTCTGTATGCTCCCTAATGCATAAAAGCTGGATATAGAGCTCACATTAATCCACTGATGCCTTTTGAACGATCGCGGATGGGGCTTTTCCTATTGAAACCCCGTGTCCTCATCGTCTCTGCAGATCCGGAGCACAGAATGTTTACTAGTCACTCGAATGTACCTGGGAAGATGTCGGAGCATTAAATGCGTGTCATTCCATTGTGTGACATGCGTACGAGGTTTATGCGCCGACATGAACTCGAGGCATGAGAACCCCCGCTCAGGGTCTCTCCAGGTCGGCGTCGGAGTCGCCCCAAGGCCGTTCAGCCGGCCCAGTTTACCGAGTCAGGCATTCCTCCCTTCCACGGCACATAGGATAGGCACAGTATGCTGGACGATGCTCAGCATAAATTTAGAGTGAGGGTGTGGGCCGTCGACTCATTGCATGCTGCGTTCGTCGAGGTGCTTGAACGTCGAAGGATGAGTCGCCTTACACCATGGGTCTGGCAGCTGAGCTAAATGAACGAGCGCATTCTTACTTTTCTTAGATAATTACGCCGATTTGGGGAGAATTTCTGAATAGTCTTCCAAAGCGGACGGTTCTAGTCCGCGGGTGAGCATCGTTTCGAGCTGAGGGCTACAGCTCTACTTCTTCCGGCATTTTACAGTCACTTGAAAAATCGAGCGTGTACTATTGTGTAACAGATACCTCGGTCGGTGCTAGCTTACACCTCGGGACATACGTTGCCAATACACGGCGCTGGCATGCCTCATGCGCGGGTCACGAAACTCCGTGACGGGCGTGACGTCACTAACATCCACATCCGACTCTCACGCCCCGTTGCCTTTCTTCCCCAATTACGCGTCTCTACCTTCTGAAACCGAGCACAAATTATGAAGATCGTCATCACAGGTAGTACTGTGCGATACCTTCCGGCTTACCTACACTATGCTCAAACACTGTCCCCTTTTGTAACGCAACGCAGGTGCATCAGGCGTCCTCGGTGGTGCAATATATCAAGAGTTCAAGAAGCATCGCGGATACGAAGGTAGCTACAGCTTGGAGTCAGACCTGGATTTAATACGCTAAAGTTTTAGCTACCCAGTTTTGGGGCTCGCGCACTCCAATCCTGGATCGGAATTCACGCAGCTGGACCTACTGGATGCAGCCGCAACCGATACATTGATCAAGGAGTTCTTACCGGATTGTGAGTCAAGCGATCTATCTATGCAACTATATGTGAACGGGCTGAACCTCGTCGCCGCTACCGACAGGGGTCATTCATTGCGCCGCGGAGCGCCGACCGGATGTGGCCGAAAAGGTAGAGTTGCACCGCCTCAGCACCCTCCAAAGACTTTCGCAACGCCGAGTCCCTTATTGAACCTGAATATCCAACTAAACTAGAATCCTGAAGCTGCCGAAGCGCTCAACGCCCAGGTGCCCAATACTCTCGCTCAGCTATCCGCCACATATGCCTTCAACCTCTTTTACATCAGTACCGGTAAAGACTGAGTCCATATATAACTTAGAATACGTTCAATATGAACGCTGATACCTCTCCGTAGATTACGTGTTTGATGGGACTAAGCCACCGTATGAAGTCGATGATGCTCCAAACCCAGTAAATTTCTACGGGAGGACCAAGCGCCAAGGGGAGGTGGCGATCCGATCCATCGAAGGTCCCGGGCAAAGAGTCGCCGTCCGTGTTCCGGTTCTGTAAGTTGGCTTTGTGTATTTGCGGGCACCACAATGACCGCTCCTCCCTTAAGCTACGGCCCTGCGAAGAAAAATTCCGACACTGCCATCAACGTTCTCCTGGACGTCGTTCAGGATCAGTCTGGCAAGACCTATAAGATGGATCACTACGCAACCCGATACCCAACGAACACACTAGACATCGCAGCGTTCTTCCATCGTCTCGCTGCCAAGTTCCCCGCCGAGTCATGCTCGCTCCCGCTCCCTCCGATCCTCCACTACTCCTCCCCCGAACCGTTTACCAAGTACGAAATATGCTTGATCTTTGCAAAGATCTTGGGAGTGGGACATGAGCATATTGTCCCGGACTCGGAAGCACCGAAGGGTGAAGCGGCAGTGAGCAGACCGAAGGATTGCCACCTCAGCACAAGTGTGATTGAAAATACGCTGAAAATGGACGTTGGTGCGCGGGGTTTCGAGGAGTACTGGAGAGGAGTGATTGGCAAAGGGGAGGTTACTGCTGATGTTGTTTACTAAATAGTATGTACGCCGCCGATTAGTTCTCTTGAATTGAAATATTTTGATTTGGAACCGCAACGCTGAACGTGGCGAAGCGATGCCAAGGCAATCCAAAGAGGCTATCCATTGACATTCTATTCCAAAACCAAACTGTTCTAGGACGACAAAGCTGTTGTGAAAGGCTTATCGTTCTACGCAATCGTCGAGCCCTTCACTCTGGGTGTAGAAATGCACACATCAGCAAAACCACACATTACGACACGTCCCACTCAGGCTTACTATGCTACCCCATGATATCTGCATAACCTCTAATCCCTTGGACGATGACAGGACTTTACGCAGTCGAGGCAATATGTCCAAGCAACTCCCAGCTCTCCCCTCAATGGCGTCCTTGCAAAGGTATACGGTGACCCGTTCCAAACTCGGGAGACCAAACACGTTTCGCTTTTCGGCGAAGGTTGTAGCAAACTGCAGCATCGCGTCACAGTCGGTACCAGCATGCCCCGAAGACCTTCCCATACTCAGGTAGCGAAGCTCCTGCCAGAATACCGACGGGTCTGGGTACCACCGGCTTCGCTCCTCCATCCAAAAATCCTCCCAAAGTCCTAGTATGTCGTGACCCGCAAAAGGTAGTTCCACCTTCTTTACTCGTGGAAAGAGTTTGAGGAGACATATCGCGAGGTCCGGGCTCTCTCTTGGCGGAAAGAGATGACGCGCCCGGCTGATGCGAAGGGTCGAGACGGAGGGGAAAGTTAGAGATTTTGGGAATTTTGACCATCGGAGTCTAGGGTTAGAAGGGAACGTCTCTTCTTGCAGCTCGAACTCGACCGTGTCGAGCTCGGGAGCATCGATGCTCGTCAGGAAGTGAGCCATAAAGCTCCTCTCCACCTCCTGGAACTTCACTCGATGAAGTTTGGGCAGCACCATCGGGGGCTCGGGAATCC
>WSUB01000047.1:138117-186427 GCA_019633425.1 Tulasnella sp. 424 | reverse complement strand
TGAGCCATAAAGCTCCTCTCCACCTCCTGGAACTTCACTCGATGAAGTTTGGGCAGCACCATCGGGGGCTCGGGAATCCAAACACTATCCGGCTCGAGGTGCTCGTAGCATACTGAGCCGCTCCGGTCGAGGTGGATGTTCTCTAGTTGCTGACATTCGGCGAATATCCAATAAAGCGACTGATACGGCCATGCCCAGAAGGACCGCGACCATATGGTAAGGCTCCGTAAATGTCTGAGGGACTCGATTCTGCTTTGAGGTATCAGTTGGATGAGGCTGAGAGTGTGAAAATGAGGCGTGTTTGGAGGAAGCGGAACCTGGACCGGTGAGATCCCCTCTCTCCCCCTGCTCCACATGTCGAGAACCAGCGATTCCAGATATGGGAACTCGAAGGTTCGTAGAGCATCGTTCACTTGAATCCGATATTTCTCCTTTGATATTGCAATATCTAGCTTGAGGGAGCGGATCCTTGGGGCGGCGGAAGCAAGAAAGTGCAGGACCGGGGACAATTTCGTGTGCAAATGGGACCCAATCGCAATCCTGATGTCGAGCTTTTGATTTCCGGAGCGGACCAAGCATGCTTTGGCGAGCTTGAACGTGTGGCGGCTATCCTGGATGGTAATGACGGACCATAAAGCTGGACAGACGGTCGTTGCAACATGTCGGAGCGGAGCCGAAGTGTGCGTAATGTGGATGAGATCTTTGTAACGGCAGTGAGTGGGTTGATCGACGAGGAGTTGAAGGATTCGACAGATTATTTCGGGTGGGAGAGTGTAGATTGGGGGAGTCGTGGAGAAACCGGCGGCGGATTCTAAAGGCATCCAGCTGACGACGAAGGCTCTTCGTAAGAGATGGCTACTTTTACGAAGAGGGGTAGCGCTGACCTGGCTTTACGAGTGGATATACGTGTGAAATAGGTCAGAAATATTTGCGGAGCCTGGAGGACTGGTCGAACTTATACATGAAAATGGGGCTGTCGGATTTTGCCAGAGTTGGTTTGCGCGCAGGGTTTAACGTGCTTGCCAGTCGATAAACAAGAGAGTTATATGCCTGGCGAGAGGCTGCGTAATGTCTCGATGCTGTCATGACTCCGACGGTTGAACTGTATCCGAAAGTGGTACGTCACTCCAGGGAAGTCATCGTCAGCCTCGGACCGATCGAATTTGGTCGAATATCAAATTACTAAATTGATATCAGCCCGGCGGAGATCCACTGGATAACAAACCCAAGAGAGAGGCTCAAGCCAAGCAGAGGCTCGAGCAAAGACAGAGTTCCAAAAGATGATACTATAAGGCAGTCAATACAAATAGTAGGTTCAAGTGAGTTGGTGGAACGCAAGAGTGATAGGATTACATTCAAAAGTAGCAACGGAGCCTCAAGACTAGATAGAAACACTCGTACAAACATTCTCCGTCAATCTTTATTCTTCTTCAACAAATTCAAAAAGTCTTTATGGAATCTTTGCATGTGCTTCCCCAGCGCCGATTTCCGGCTCCCACCAATAAAGATTCGCGAACAGCAAGGACATTCAATGGTAGGTTTGTTAGGGTTCCTGGGGCAAGACTCCAGATGACGTTTCTCCTTCTTGGTCTTAGACTTACAGTCACAGGACCATCCGGGAACGTCAGAGGTGTCAATGACACGCCAACTAAGCGTCCCACCTCGCACAGTGGATGATGATGGGGGATTGGGCAAGGAGGATGTCGACATTGCTGGCGAAGGAGTCGGGCTGGATGAAGAGAACGAGTCTTCGGAGGGAGACGCCGGGAGAGGAACCGAGGGTGGATGGATGGATGGAGGATGACCTGCGGGCAGGTGACCATGGTTATCCAGGTTAAATTGGATGATATGTTGACCTGGACCGACGGGAAGGGACCTCGTTCTTGAGGGACCGCGAGAGGAACCTTGCGACTCGACATGGGAGGGGGGGTTGAAACCAAGATCGGGCGTCGTATTGAAGGCCGGTGGAGGTAATGGATTGTGAGAGGAGCTTTGACTGGGTCCGCCGTAAGAACCAGGCGTAGCCCTATGAGGGTCTGCGGAGTCTACGAATGGTACACGAACTGAGTAATCCCGTCGAAAGAGCCGGGATAAAACGAATACCCCTGCTTACAGGAGTACACGGAGAAATTGCCATGCATACTATAAGGAGTTGACGCCGACGTAGAGTGGCCTCCGAAAGGCACATGGCTCAAACGGCGCGATGTTGGTATTTGTACCGGCGTCGGACCCAATGAAGTAGATTGATGGGGAGTCGGGTCGACAGAATGTTGCGCCGACGAGGACGGTTCGTTTGGATAAAGAACAAACATGTTCACGATGTCGTCGAAGGCAAGAGGGGCATGGTCTGGAGGAGCCGATGGATAAGACAGAGCATGGGTCCTGAATTGTGGCGCATAATCTCCCAAAGGAGAAGAAGAATTGTCGAATCCTGAGATATTACTGTATTCGTGTGTGAAGGGGCTTGCGAATGCCGGTTCGGCTTGGGTATCTGCGGTTGGAGCATCGAACGTGTTGTATGAATAGTGATTGTTATTCGGATGTGGAGATGCTGGAGATCAGGTGTAAGTATTTGGGAAATGAAACGCCTTAGGCTCCTACACGGAATGAGACGGGCTTTACCCTTTGGGGGGAGGTCGTCCGACCAAAAGTCGTATTGGTCGGGGTTGTTATGAGAGTCCATAGATGATATTTATGGATTGTCGAGGCCGTATACGTTGTAGCTCTGGAGTAAAACTATGTCGTCCGCCGCAACGGACAACCGATATGAATACTTTCTGGCCTCAAACCTTCAGCAACACCATCAATGTATTGATGGTACTGCCAAAAATGTGGTACCAAAATATTCTTATAAGCTATCCAAGCAAAAGTGGTCTGGTGGTTGGAAGCTCTTTGGGGAAAAGTGGTAGGGGAGAATGAGAGTGGTAGCGATAAGAGGGCCTAACCAAGCGGAACCTGGGTGGCTTGGTGTCACAAAAATGCCAGTGATATTTATATAAGCTCAAGAGAAGGGAGCGATGACTTTTTGGCGCAAAAAGTCCACGCACACATGTGCGAAATGTGCCGGGTTTGTTTAAGTTGGGAAAGTCCGAGCTGCCATGAAAGGAAGTGCGCCGTCCTCCCCCACGATCTTGGCCAGCAGTGAATGGGCGTGGATCGGCGATCCCCACCTAGGCATTGCAAAGATCCAAAAAGAACTTCGACCCATCAAAGGATGCTAATCAGTGGGGGGGAGGGGGAGGTGGAAATAGACCGGCGACAAGTATTTTCTTCCGCAACGATTTGCTCCGCTTTGTCCCGTGGCAACGCTCCGCATGATCACCAAATTTCAACCCATGCAGTGCACCGAAGAGAACAAGCTCGTCCTTTCACGTGTAAGGCCCGGGCTCTCTCTTAGCGGCAGGAGAAGACGCGCTCGGCTGATGCGAAGGGTCGAGATGGAGGGAAAAGTTAGCGATTTAGGTAGGTTCGCCCACTAGAGTCTAGGGTTAGAATGGAACGACCCTGCTTGTAACTCGAACTCGACCGTGTCGAGCTCGGGAGCATCGATGCTCGTGAGGAAATGAGCCATAAAGCTCCTCTCCACCTCCTGGAACTTCACTCGATGAAGTTTGGGCAGCACCATCGGGGGCTCGGGAATCCAAACACTATCTGGCTCCAGGTGCTCGTAACATACCGAGCTGCTCCGGTCGAGGTGGGCGTCTCTAGTTGCTGACATTCGGCGAATATCCGATAAGCGACTGATACGGCCTGCGGTGGACAGGAAGGCCGTGGAAGAGCTCGTTTCCACTCGACCCTCCTGTCGACGCGACCTCATCACTTCTACTTATTCCCCATCAAAAACCGCCTCAAATATATAATTCAAAATACTATGTAATTATATTGGATCAAAATTTGGGCTTTGTAACTAATTCCACGCAGTCCCGAGGGGTTGCGGCAAAATCGTCAGGGTCTACCACGACGCGTAGCTGCATCAACCCAAAGCCGCGGCGGATAAAAGAAACTCCCCTTAAAATAATTGACGGTGACTATAGCTGGAGGGTGTGGCTTTGAGAAACCCCCAAGCTGCCAAACCCGAAGGGCGCCACTAGTACTTTAGCGCCAGTGCCAGTGATTCTAAGCTTCGTCGGAAAGTTGAAAGGAAGCGATCCTCCACTCCCCGCAACTGCCCTTTTAAATTCGACTTAAAATAGGCTAGATATCTATAGAAAAGGCGGAGTGGAGGGAAGGACGAGCTCGAAGAGTTTCTTTTGCGCATAGCGCAGTTTCTCTCGGTTCACAAGAATCCAAATCACCTTGAGAGTGTGCTGATCAGACCGAGGGCGTTTGGGAAATTCAGTTAATATAAGTTGTTGCAGCTAGACTCTTACTCGTACCCTATGCACATCTTGTTGGGAACGTGACCTCTGATCCCCCAGTGGCTCCACAGGAGGTGGGTGCCGTGATTTTTACGAGCGAGGTGGACATTCGTATCAAAGTATTCTAGCTTTAGGGAGCGGATCCTTGGGACGGCCGAAGCAAGAAAGTCCAGGACCGGGGACAATTTCGTATGCAAATGGGACCCAATCGTAATCCTGGTGTCGAGCTTTTGATTGCCGGAACGGACCAAGCATGCTTTGGCGAGCTTGAACGTGCGGCGTCTATCTTTAATGGTAATGACCGACCATAAAGCTTGACAGACGGTCGTTGCGACATGTCTGAGGGGAGCTGAAGTGGGTGCGTAATGTGGATGAGATCTTTGTAGCGACAGTGAGTGGATTGGTGGACGAGGAGCTGAAGGATTCGACCGATTATCTCGGGTGGGAGAGTGTAGGTCGGGGGAGTCGTGGAGAAACCGGCACGTGCTTACCAGTCGATAAACAAGGGAGTTATATGCCTGGCGAGAGGCTGCGTAACACCTCGACGCTGTCATGACTGTGATGGTTGAACTGTATCCGAAGTTATACGTCACTCCAAGGAAGTCATAGTCAGCCTCGGATCGATTGAATTTGGTCGAATATCAAATCACTAAAATGGCAGCCCGGCCGAGAGATCAGGGGAGAACAAAACTAAGAGAGAGACCCGACCTAGAGGAGGCTCGAGAGAAGACAGAGTAGATGAGATGAGATGAAAAGGCGGTTAACACATATAGGGTGAAGCGAGACAGTATTACATTCGAAAGCAACAACGAAGCCTCAAAACTGGATAGAAAATACACTCGTACAAACATTCTCCGTCAATCTGTATTCTTCTTCAGCAAATGCAAAAATCCCTTGTGGAATCTTCTCATGTGCTTCCTCAATGCTGATTCGCGGCTCCCACCTATAAAGGTTTGCGAACAGCAAGGACATTCAATGGTTGGTTTATTAGTGTTGCTGGGGCAAGACTCCAAATGACGCTTCCTCTTCTTGGGCTGATGTTTGCAGTTACAGGACCATTCAGGACCGTCGGAGCTGACGCGCCAGCTGAACGTCCGACCTCGCACGGTGGATGATGACGGGGGATTGGGCAGGGAGGATGTCGACATTGCTGGCGAAAGATTCAGGCTCGATGAGGAGGGCGAGTCTTCTGAGGAAGCTGCCGGAAACGGACCCGAAGCTGGATGCATGGTCGACGGATGAACGGCGGATTGGTGCCCATGGGTATCGAAATTGAACTGAATGACATGTTGACCTGGACCGACGGGAACGGACGTCGACATCGAGGGACCGGGAGAGATACTTTGGAACTCGACATGGGAGGGACGGTTGAAACCAAGATTGGACGTCGTATTAAAGGCCGGCGGAAAGAATGAAGGGTGGGGACTTTGAGCGGGTCCACCATCGGAGTTAAACGTCGCCCTCCGAGGGTCTGCAGAGTCTAGGATCCGACGATGCACGAACTGAGTAAGAAAGAGACCGAATGAAATGAACATATATACTTACCTGAATTACTGTGCATACCGTAAGGAATCGACGGCGACATTGAGTGACCTCCGAAAGGCGCATGGCTTAATCGATGCGGCGTTGGGATCTGTACTGTTGGCGATCCCAATGGAGAGGATTGATCGAGAGTTGGAGTGACAGAATCCTGCGCCGACGATGATGGTTGGTTTGGATAGAGAGCAAATACGTCCATAATGTCTTCCAAGGCAAGAGGGGCGGGTTCCGGAGGAGCCGATGGAGAAGCCGGAGGAGTCCCGAATTGCAAATCATAGTCTCTCAAAGGATGAGAAGGATTTTCGAGTGCCGAGATACTCCTGTATTCGTGGTTGAAGGGGAGGCTGAATGACGATCCGGCTTGAGTATCTTCTGTGGGAGCATTGGACGTGTTGTATTGATATTGAGGGTCATTCGGGCGTTGAGATGCTGCAGGTAAATATAGATAGTGAGAAAATGAAAACCTCCACAAGAAGTGAAGGGCCTTACCATTTGAAGAGAGGTCGCCCGACCAAAAGTCGTATTGGTCGGAATTGTTATGGGGGTCCATGGCTAATGGATTGTCGAGGCCTTTGAAGTTGTAGCTGTTGAGTAAACTATGTCGCCCGCCGCAGCGGACAACCGATATGAATATTTTGCGGTCTCAAACCTTCAGCAACACCATCAATATATTGATGATAATACCAAAGGGGTGGTACCAAAATATTCTTATGAGCTATCCGATTAAATGTGGTCTGAAGGGTGAAAGCTCTTTGGTAAAAGTGGTAGGGAGGAATAAGAATGGTGACGATGCGAGGGACCTGATGCAGCCGAAGTTGGGTGGTTTGATGAGCAGCCAGTTGCAAAAATGCTAAACGGATTAAATAGGCTCAATAGAAGGGGGCGATGGCTCTTTGACGCAAAATTCGGCGTATACATGTGCGTAATGAGCAATGTGCCAGGTTGGGACACCGACCTGCCATAAATGGAAATACGGCGTCCTCCCCCACGATCTTGGCCATCAGTGAACGGGCGCGGATCGGCTAGTCCGCGTGGGTATTACAAAGATCCAGAAGAAGCTCGACCCATCAAAGGATCGTGAGGTGGAAGTAGACCGGAAACAACAGTTTGCTCTGCAAAGATTTGCCCCGCTTTGTTCCGTGGCAACGCCCGCATGATCACCGAATTTCAACTCTTGCAGTGCACCCAAGAGAGCATGCTCAATCCCTTCACGTGTGTCGCAGTGCTACTTATGGGCTTCTTTGCTTCCGTTACAGACCCCGCCATACACCCTGGACCCTTGATCTCCGATCCAAACAGCATGCACCTTCCAAGGGTCTCTGTGCCCCAAATAGAAGGTCCTAACGCCCCTGCCTAGTTTGGTCACCGTGATTTTCTTTCATAAGATCGTCCTCGAAAGGGCCAGGAGGTCTGGCCTGGCTAGTGGTGAAAATTACGATGAGGAGAAACCCATTTTTGCTACGTTACTGAGGTTGCTACAAATGAAACTAGGTATATTGCTGCTTGAAATCCTCGAAATCTTCGCACGATTTTTTTTGGCGGGATCTGCCTGCACGACGGGGACTGGTTACGAGAAGATCATGGGACTTTGCTGCCCGGAAGATCGCGATTTCAAAAAGTGGGGGAGATCTCAAAGCTTGAAGAACCAAGCCACGGATGTATATCTGGGTTTAAATTTGGAGGGAGGGCTCTCCCCTGCTGCGGTCTACTTGAGAAAGGAGAGCGGTCAGGCAAGAACGTTTCCGGTTCCCTGGCCCTCCATCCGCACCCTTGGGTATCTAATTGTCTCCCTCCGTGCGTCTTAAGTCCTAATTGGCTGTGGACTTCTGGATAAGGTATCGCCAGCTTGAGACATTCGAACGCATGATCGACAAACGAAGAAGACCCATCGTCATAATTTCTGGAAAACCGCGTAATTTCTCGATGTCATCACAGCTGTGATGACTCAGTGGTAATTGGGGCTGTACATCGCTCCGAGGCGCATGCTTACCACGATCTGCTTTCCACCACCCAATCCGTTTCCCCCCCGATATCTCCATCAAATCACGACCGATAAGCCCGTACTTAGAGAATAAATTACATTATATTTACGTAGTTCTGATAAAAGTAGTTTGACGGAAATACCTCTGTTGAGCTGTGAGCGGCTAGAATACCGGGCTGGGGGCCTCAAGTCGCGTGAAAAAGTCAGTGTAAGTGCTCACCTCATACCATTCCAGTGCGTTTGATGGCGAGTGATTTTAAGGGACAGGAGGTATCGTAAAGAGACGGTATCAGTTTTCCTGCTGCATTCGGGGGGGTGGGGGAAGGTTGCGCCTTCGAGTGGGCGGGGTTCCGTGGTGACAACAAGCGACAAATTGCGTGACACAAATGACTTGCCTTCTGTGGTGGAATCAGCGACCGCGGATCCATGCCTCACACACCACCGAAGCAACAGGACTCGCAAGAAGATCTCGAGACTCGTGCTCGAGCTATATTATTTTGGTTGATCGTCTTTGGAAAACTCGTCAGAGTCCAGCAGGGAAAACTGCCGATGTGTAGCCTGACGTAATTTTCTGTGACGTTTTGTGACACTCTTGCGGCCCTTGCGGCAAGCATTGGGTGATTCTCAGACCTCCCGCCCTTCCTTAGCCCATACAACTCAACCCCGTCGGCGCATGAACTAGAAATATTGCAAGTGTGCTCTCAATATCCTACGTAATACCTCTGCCCACCTTCTAGGTTATCAGGTTAGAAACGGGGGAGCGGTGAACAATCTCTCTGAAAAAAGCGTTGGGTGGTGGAGCGCAGCATGGTTGACATCGGATCAACCAAATGTAGATATTAACCTACCAACGTGGCTGAAGCGAAGCGACAAGAGAACAAAGCCGAGACACTCAAAAGATGATACCGTAAGACTACGAATACGAAATAGATCGAAGGAGCTGGCGGTCTGAAAGAGAGATAGGATCGCAACCAGAAAGGAAAAACCCCCGATAAGAGAAACTTTCGCACGAACACATCCCCGTCAATTATTGCGTTTTTTCAGTAAATGCGACTTGTCCTTGTGGACTCTTTCTACATGCTTCCTCAAGGCTGAGTTGCGACTGCCACCGGTGTATGTTTGCGAACAATAAGGGCATTTAACGGGGCGCTTGCAATTGTTAGGATTCCTGGGGCAAAACTCCAAATGGCGTCGTTTCTTCTTTACCTCGTGTTCGCAGTCGCACGTCCATCCTGGGTCCTCAAAGTTGAGGCGCCATATAAACAATGCTCTGACGACTGAGCTGTAATTGATGACTGTACATCACTCTTGGGGGATGTTGTAGTCGGCATAGGATCTGTCAGAAGAGAATACTCAGTGATGCAGCAATCGACCGGTGTGTATTAGATAAGCACCTGTCGGAAGAGAATACTACGATACAGGGAGCGGGTAAGGACGGATGCGAGAAGAAAGGAAAAGAAAGGGGGCATGCCTCAGCGATGCGGCAATCGACTAAGGTATCCCGTACATGCGAGGGTCTACGATATAAGAGGGAAGAACGAGTCCAAACAGATGGAGAATTAGACCAACGGAATGGAGACGTTACAGAGAAACATCAGAAAACAGGACGAGTTGAGAGAGAAACAAACATAAGAGGAAAATAAACAATCGGCTTGGATTGATCGCTGACAGGATCGACCGAATATAGCCAAATATCGAACTACCAACGTGACTGAAACTCGCCACGAAATCGACAAGAGAACAAAGCTGAGAAAGAGGCTCGAAGGACAATATCGCAAGACCACAAATACAACAATAGATAGAAAGAACTGGTAGTCCGAAAGAGAGATAGGGTCATAGCCCAGAAGAAAAAAAAACCGAAACCCGTACATAAGAGAAACGGATCGCATAAACACATCTCCATCAATTCTTGCGTTTTTTCAGCAAATGCGCCTTGTCCTTGTGAGCTCTTCTTATGTGCCCGCTCAAGGTTGACCTGCGACTGCCACCGGTGTAGATTTCCGGACAATAAGGGCATCCGATGGTGGGCTTGTGAGGATTCCTGGGGCAAGACTCCATATGGCGTTTTTTCTTTATTACCTCGTGCACGTGTTTGCAATCGCAGGTAAATCCTGGGTCTTCAGGGTTGAGGCGCCATGTAAACGTTTGACCTTGCACGGTGGTCGAGGACGGGGACGGGGGATTGGCGAGAGAAGCCGTTGACGTTGCCGGCGAAAGAGTTGAGCGTGATGACGAGGACGATGAGCCTTCAGAGAGGGACGCTGTCCGGGGAACCGAGAACGGCTGGACGGTCAGGTGATTGATCGACGACTGATGCCCTTGGTAATCCAAGTTGAACTGAGGGACATGTTGACTTGGACCGACAGGGAGGGACGCGAACCTTGGGCGCCCGTCTTGAGTCTCGGTGCGGGAGGGGTGGTTGTGACCGACGTTGAATGGCGCGTAGGGGTTAGGAGGGGGTCGTAAGTAGTGAGAGGAATATTGAGTGGGTCCACTATACGAGCCAAACCTAGGCCTACGAGGGTCCTCGGAGTATGCTAAGGGTGTATGAAGGGAGTAAGCTGGCCGAAAGAGGCCCGATAAAACAACTGATCCGGCTTACCAGGATACAGCGGGGATACGTTGCTTTGTATGGTGTAAGGGAATGGTGGTGACGTTGAGTGGTCTTGGAAGGGGACATAATATATATGAGGCGTCGTTGAGAGGGACCCGAGCGTCGTCCCCGATGGTTGGTTCGGAGAAGGTTGGCTGGGAGTCAAGGTGGTAGGCTCTTGAGACGATGAGGACTCTCTTGGGCAAAGAGCAAGGAGGCTGGCGATAGCCTCAGAGTCAAAAAGGGGGCGGTTTGTACCGGTCCATTGAGGGGCTGGAGGATGAGTCCCGAAGTGCGACAGCGGGGGTGAGGGATTGTCTAGACCTGGAAAACTGCTGTAGTCGTGGTTGAAGGAGGTGCTGAACGTCGATCCGACGCGAGGGGCTGGGTTGGGAGCGTTGGACGTATTGTGTGGATTGCCGTTTGAAGGGCATTCGCCCCACGAAGGATCGCACCGGTCTGAATCGTTATGGGAGTCCATGATGCAGTTGGTAGGATTGCTTCCACGACTGGAAGACATTGTTGAGGCTGTCGAGGTTGTACTGGGGAAGAGAAAATTGCAATCGAGGCTGCCGCGAATAGACAACCGATATGAATATCTTCCGTCTCAAACCTTCAGCAACACCATCAATGGATTGATGGTCCTACTAAAAGTGTGGTACCAAAATATTCTTATGAGCTATCCAAGCAAAGTTTATGTGTGGGCGAAAACGGGTTGCTCGGGAGGGTGTGAGGGGCGGTCGTGAGGGAGGGGACCTAGTGTCGCTCAACTTGGGTGGTACGGCAATATCCAAAGAGAGCAGAGGGAGTTATAAGGGTCGGGGAAAAGGAGGTCAATGACTCTTGGGGCGTAACTTGCACGTACACATGACCCGAGGAGCATGTGTTTTGGTTCGCTCAAGTTTAGAAGGACGGAGGTACCATAAAGGGAAATGCACTACCCTCCCCCGCACGTTTACCCACGGCGGCTGTGATATGATAGCTCCTAATGCCGAGGCTTAGAAAATGTCCAAAACAGACTGGAACTACCAGTGATGCTAATCTTGGGGGACGGGGGGTGGAGAGTAGAACAGAGAGAACAGTGCCTTCTGCTTAGGATTTTTCATTCGAATTTGTTGCGTAAGACCACGCCCTGGATGACCGGGAGTGAACGAACAACCGGCGTAAGCTCTTGAGATGTCCGAGACCGCTTCCCCCCCCCACCATATGGGTGAGGTCAAGATATTCGGGGAAACGGGGCACGTCCGTTGCTTCTGAGGCTTGATGGTTTTGCTCACAGCCTATGTAGCTATAGGGCCTCCAACAATGAAGAGATGGCAGTAGAGATAGTGTTGTTTTGGGTTTCCCGTTGCCCGGCCTTGTTATGCCCGTCGCAAAGCCGCGGTATCAAATCCTGAGCACAGCTACCTCGAGGGAGGCAAGGATTTTTGTCAACTTTGTCTGGAAGCGGTATGAAGTCACGATGAGGGTGTTCAGCTTTTCTTGGGGGGGGGGGGGGGGTTGGGGTGTAAACGTTCCAAGCAGCCCCAGCAAGTTCGAAGTTTGGATGGGCGTGGCTGTGTGTGAAAGAGCAGAGGGATGAAGCCATGGTGATGGCATGCTAAGCAGGGGTAAATTGGTTGAGGTCGTCATATTGCTTTCCTTTTGTTCAGAGCAGAACGGCCTCTTCAGGGCTTTCTGCCGATGCTTTCCGGCGGGATCGTAGAGATGGCAGGGCAGGGTCCGCGGCGTATCTACATTCCGATTGCCGAGCCATGACGCTTTGCCTCCCGGAGAGAGAGAGATAAGTAGATATGGATAGATACGCGAAGACAAACCTTGAGGATCTTGTCAGAATGAAGGTTCGTGAGAGGTTGGAGACATTTCCCGCGGTTGAAGCGGCTTTAGGCGAGACTCTGGTCACGTGGCGTTATTTTCGCTGGGGCGCGTCCCCCCGGCTATTCGGAAGTTCTTTGAGGCTGTGCAGAAGCGATGATCGAGGAGCGTGTACTGTTTCTAATCGTAGCAATCTTCTGAGGGGTTTTCTGATCCTCGCCGCTGCGGGCGTAGTCCGGGTGGATACTGGTTTCTTTTTTCTCGCCTTTGTTTCGAGGCATTTCTGCGCTCTCGGTTGTCCTAAGTCCGCGTCGTCAAGCTTCTAAAGAAAACGCCACCAACTCCAACAATACGCTCTGAACACCTACAACCACCACCACCATCTGCAAGAGTAACAATCCATCTAATATTGTAACCAGGAATGCCGCCTCGATTTCGTGTTCTTGCGGGCCCTTCATACGATTCACTCTCTCCACTCCCCCTCAACACCGACTCGACCGACTCTTCTACAGCCTTCTCGCTCAAAACTCCGTACTTTGAAGGGCGCATTGTTGGAAATATCAAGGGGTTCGTCGATGACGCTGGTGAGGTAGTGCCCAGCAAGTACTTTCAGCGGGAAGACAGGAGGAAGGACGGTGTTACGTGGAGCATACAAATCCAAGGTACTTGCCTTTTCTGGCTTTTGCCGCTCAGGGACCTGATATGGTTGTTAGGCCGGTTCTTGGAGCCTGTTTCCGCAAACGATGTCATGTTCGGAAACACATTTGATAGACCATTGAAATTGCCCTGGGGCACCGCCGCTGCTCTTCAATTTGCACAGTACGTCCTCGCCCGTATTCCCACTTTCAGCAGGCGCTTACCCTGCCCTGCCATTCTAAAAACAGTTACATTGACCCAGTCCTAACAGAAGACCTTACTGGTTCCCAACCATGGGCTCTGTACGTTCTCGAGACCGCCTCGCCTTACCGTTGCCCTAATGTCTTCACCTTCAGCTCACCGGCCATATCGACCATGCCACATATCACATCCATGCGCCACCCAAAGAACTCACCTCTTCCGTCATTCAATCCGCTTGAGCCCTTCGTTACGGAAGATATTCGACCTCTCCTCAGTGGAACCACAACCCCTCCTTCCCCACCAGGTCTAACAACATCCTCGAAGAGGAAGAAGTACTTTGAGAAGGAGTCTAGGAGGAAAGCTGTGACCTATGGTCCCGACGTGAGTGGTCTTCTCAGTTCTCCTTCGCAATCGGCCATCGTACTGACTCCGAACGCAGGTCATTCTCCACATGGATTTCTGTTACGGCTACTTCCAATTTCCAGAACTCGTGCTAGCGATCCCTGGAGGAATCACGTTTGACCTAAAGAAGTACTGGGATAAGCAACCCGTCCGGTTCGTTTGTTGCCGTCGGGGAGAAGGTGGGTTTGGTCTCGTGCAAGCATGTTGTCACAGAAGCGAGTGCTAATGGTTGGACGTTTAATTATAGAGGGAAAGGGTCCGGGACAAACATTCTTCGTCGTTCAGTTCGAAGTCCCAGAATACGAGGAAGGGGAGAAACCAGAGCCCGCAGCTGATGTGGAGGAGGGAAGAGAACAGACTGATGAGGATAAGAATTTGGCTGAGGACATTGATTAAATCATGGTTCGGGCCGGATTCGATACGACGCTGGAATTAGACGTCAATCCACGGTAAACGAGGCCTCGAGGTCAGCCAGTGGTGCACCAGAAAACGGGTATGATAGAAGTTGGAGATGTATAATAGATCGGTGCAGATTAGATAGGGTACTTGCTCCTTGGCTTCTTGCTCTTCCGGGCACGTCCCTAGAGTGGCCAAAAAAGTTGATATTAGCAAGAAGCGCAGACATACGATCAAAGAAAGCGACGAAGAAAAACAACGCACCCAACGCATATTCGCCTTTTGCTTGTCCAATCCGTCGACAACCTTCTCCATATACTCCTTTCGAAGCTGAACTTGTCTCTCCCACTTCCGTCCCTTGAACATCTTTCTCCTCTTCCCGTACAACCCGAAGCTCGGCTTGTGCGTCGAATACGGTTCCTTGCCCACCCACTTGACTCCAGCAGCGTCGACTTGCTCCAACTCCTTCGCGGAGGAGTGTGCACCGGTTTCCTTTCGAGCGTTGAGCAGTGCCTGAAGCACGGGAGATGTTTTGAGAGTGCGTTCGTTCTTGACGACGATCTCCCTGACTTGTCCCGCTTTGGGGCTCTTCGGGCCATGAGGTAACAAATGCACCAAGCCATCCCGTTTAGCTTCTTTTACCAGGTCGGCTTGACGTCGGAGTGAGTAGGCCGGTGGGATCCATCTGCCCGTGGTGGGGTTTTTACGAGGCAGGAACGGGTTCTGGAGTAGTTTTGGTGTTGCTGCTGTCGTCGAGCTGGGAGAGGATGATGCGAGGACGTGTCCGAGTTCTCGTGCGCGGAAACGCCGAACGAGGGACGTTGAAGTTGACATGGGTCCGCGTTTTCGAGATGGGGTTTGTTGGCGGAGGTCGATTTTTGGGACGCGAGGGAGTTCAGGGTCCACAAAAACGGCGTTTCCCAGGCCACCGGTGTTACGTTTCTTGCACCACCGCACAAGTCACCCTGCCACCGCTCGTAAGGTAACAGTCTTAAAAAAGAGTTTTAATTCACCATTAAACTTGGCCTTTTAGGGCTGTAGTTTACTCGTTGCTCGGAACCAGAGGACAACGCACCCAGCCTTACCTCCAAAGTCGTTATCGGTATACGACTAAGCCTAAGACCAGTCGTTCGGGTGCATAGTAAGCTAAAGGTCTCGTTCCCTGTTGAGGAAGAAAACTGACGGTCGGTCACGCTATACTTTTCGTGCGGCTTTTATCAGTCCTTCGCGATGCAGCGCCTCTCCGATGATCTACTATGCGAAATCATCCTGCTCGTCATCCGACCGCCACCCGTCCGCTGGCAACATACAATCAGTCGCCAAGAGTCACCTTTGGTGAAGCTCTCTACCTTGACAATGGTATCCAAAGGCTGGCATTTGGTGATCGAGCATACCCCCCGGCTCTGGACGTACCTCGGTTCATACGACAACCTTTCAATCACCACGAAGGCTCTCTCGTCATCCAAGGCCGCACCTCTTTGTATAAGATGCGCTGGCGTAGACTCAAAAATTCACTCATTTATGGATCTGGTCAACCCACATATTAAAAGGTGGCGGAGAGTGGTCTTCTTGGAGGTACAAGGCTACCCCCACCATTTGCTCCCAAAGGATTTACAGCCCCAGGAGGCTCCACTTCTGGAGTCGTTGGTAATAATTAGAAATTACCCCAACCCGCTTCAAAGCCCTTTTGTTGGCGGACCGCTGCCTCGGCTACGGTACCTCTACTGCAGGGGCGTTGCCTTTCCCTGGAACAGTGGGCTATTCTCGGGGCTATCGTCCCTCACCATCAACCACGACAACCGGCACATTATCACCACTTTTGACCTAGCCCACATCCTCATAAACAACCCACTTTTGACGACATTGCGGATCGGTCAACGATATTCGCCATCGGAGGAAACCGACCTAGACACTTTCCCCATCCTCCATCGACCTCACCTCAAAACCCTCGAGCTAGACCTCCCAGGGTCACTGTCAGACTTTCTGCTCCGTCATGTCTCTGCGCCAGCATGTTCCAACTTTTCTTACATTGTTTACGATTGTCGGGAGAGCAGTCTGGAGCATACCATCCCATTTTTCCTGTCGACTCTGCCAGCCAATACCCAATCAGGACCCCGCCGCAGGGTTTGGATTTTCCCAGTCCCAGACGACGACAATTTCATCCTTAGAACAACATACGATGGCGTGAAGTATACCCATGCCATATTCTCTCTAACTTTCAAATGCGAAGAATTCGCGCGACTCCTTACATGGGTCGTTGATCAGCTCCTCCCGTCAACGAACGTGGAAATGGCCGCTACACTGTGGCTCTCGGATGGATTCCCGTTTGAGGAGGAAACAGAGCTGCGGGGGTTTCTACGAAAGCTGCCACGCGCCACCAACGTTTACATATCGGATGAGTATCAACTAGAAATTCTTTTCAATGTCCTCTCAGCGGTCTTGGAGGAGGGGGAAGCAGTCAACGGGGACAGGTTTCTTTTACAAGGGATGGAGGAGATGGTGATTGTCGCACTGGAGGTCGATTGGAATGGTTGTTTGAGGATGCTAGAAGAGCGAACAAGGAGTGCGAAAGGAACATTGTTGCCGCAAGTACTAAAGCTGAGGATCGTAGAATCGGAGTTGGAGGGTGACGTGAGGCAACGAATCATCGATTTGCTCGGGCAAGGTAATTTAATTGAAGGAGATTCGGATACCGACTCGGAATCCGATTTGAATAGTGAGCTATCGGTTGAATAGTAGACGGAGTTGTGCATGCTATGCTATGCTGACGAGAGTACGTGACCGAGCTCTCGTGCGCGAAAACGCCGAACGAGTTGACAAGCGCCCGCGTTTTCGAGATCGTGTTTGTCGGCGGAGGTCGATTTTGGGACGTGGAGTTCAGGGTCCACGAAAGCGGCGTTTCCCAGGCCACCGGCGTAACGTCTCT
This sequence comes from Tulasnella sp. 424, assembly GCA_019633425.1. Lineage (NCBI taxonomy): Eukaryota > Fungi > Basidiomycota > Agaricomycetes > Cantharellales > Tulasnellaceae > Tulasnella > Tulasnella sp. 424. The sequence goes on along the minus strand of WSUB01000047.1, from coordinate 169,580 downwards.
TGCACCACCGCGCCCAAGTCACCTGCCACCGGCGCCGCTTTTAAGGTAATAGTCTTAGCAAGAAATTGTGTTTTACCATTAAACTTAGGCCTTAGGACTATAGTTTTACTCTTGATCGGGGTCAGAGGACAACGCACCCAGCCCTACCCCTAAAGCCGTTATCAGTGTACGACTGAGCCCAATACTAGTCGTTCGGGTACATAGTAAGCTGAACCTGTCGTTCACCTTCCGGGACAAATAACTGACGGTCGGCTGCGTCATACTTTGCGTACAGCTTCTGTTAGGCTTTCGCGATGCAGCGCCTCTCCGATGATCTACTATGCGAAATCGTCCTGCTCGTCATCCGACCGCCGCCCATTCACATCCGACTTGCGCCAACTCGGAAAGGGTCACCTTTGGTACAACTCTCTACTTTGGGGATGGTATCGAAAGGCTGGCATTTGATGATCGAGCATACACCCTGGCTCTGGACATACCTCGGTTCCTACGACAACCTTCCAATTACCACCAAGGCTCTCTCATTATCCAAGACCGCACCTCTTTGTATAAGCCTCAGTGGTCCAGGACCAGAAATTCGCTCATTTATGGATCTAGTCAACCCACATATTAAAAGGTGGCGGAAAGCGGTCTTCCTGGACGTACCCGACGATTGCCTCCCAAATGAATTACAGCCGCAAGAGGCTCCACTTCTGGAGTCGCTGGTAATAGTTAAACATTACTCCAAATCGCTTCAAAGCCCTTTTGTTGGCGGACCGCTGCCTCGGCTACGGTACCTCTACTGCAAGGGCATTGCCCTTTGGTGGAACAGGGGGGCTACTCTCAGGCCTATCGTCCCTAACCATCGACCACGGAACCCAACACGCAGTCACCACCCTCGACCTGGCCCACATCCTCATAAACAACCCACTTTTGACGACATTGCGGATCAGCCAGCGATATTCGCCATCGGAAGAAACTGACCCAGACACTTTCCCCATTCTCCATCGACCTCACCTCAAAACCCTCGAGCTAGACCTTTCAGAGCCAGTGTCCAACTTTGTGCTCCGTCATGTCTCTGCGCCAGCATGTTCCAAGTTTTCTTACGATGTTCGCGATTGTCGGGAGAGCAGTCTGGAGCATATCATCCCATTTTTCCTCTCGACGCTAGCGGCCAATACCCACTCCGGCCTCCGCCGCAGGGTTTGGATCATCGCAGACGACGACACTCTCGACCTCAGAGTGACATACGATGGCGAATACCTCACTCGTTCCATATTTTCTCTATCCTTCAGATGCGAAGAATCCGCGCGACTCCTTACATGGGTCGTGGATCAGCTCCTCCCGTCAACGAACGTGGAATTAGCCGCTACATTGTGGCTCTCCGATGAATCCCCATATGAGGAGGAAACAGAGCTGCGGGGGTTTCTACAAAAGCTGCCACGCGCCACCAACGTTTATATTTTGGATCAGTGTCAACCAGAAGTTCTTTTCGATGTCCTCTCAAAGGTCTTAGAGGAGGGGGAAGCAGTCAACGGGGACAGGTTTCTTCTACAAGGGATGGAGGAGATGGTGATCTTCGGACTGGAGGTCGATTGGAATGGTTGTTTGAGGATGCTAGAAGCGCGAACAAGGAGCGCGGAAGGAATGTTGGTGCCGCAAGTACTAAAGCTGAGGATCGTAGAATCGGAGTTGGATGGTGACGTGAGGCAACGAATCATCGACTTGCTTGGGCAAGGTAATTTAATTGAAGGAGATTCGGACCTCGAACTTGACGATTCGAATAGTGAACTATCGGTTGAATATTAGACGGAGTTGTGTATGCCATGCTATGCTGACGAGAGTACATGACCGAACTCTTGAGCGCGGAAACGCCGAACGAGGGATGTTGAAATTGACATGGGTCCGCGTTTTCGCGATCGTGTTCGTGCATGGTGGAGGTCGACTTTTTGGGACGCGAGGGAGTTCAGACAAACGGCGTTTCCCAGGCCATCGGCGTCACGTCTCTTGCACCACCGCCCAAGCCACACCGCCACCGGCGCCGCTCGTAAGGTAATAGTCTTGAAAAGGAATTGTGTTCTCCTATTAAACTTAGGCTTTCACGACTGTAGTTTTACTCTTGATCGGAATCAGAGGACAACGCACCCAGCCCTACCCCTAAAGCCGTTATCAGTGTACGACTGAACCCAATACTAGTCGTTCGGGTACATAGTAAGCTGAACCTCTCGTTCTCTTTCGGGGAAAATAACTGACGATCGGTTGCGTCATACTTTGCGTACAGCTTCTGTTAGTCTTTCGCGATGCAGCGCCTCTCCGATGATCTACTATGCGAAATCATCCTGCTCGTTATCCGTTCACCTCCCACTCACGGGGGAGCCACGTACGATCATGCAGTCTCGCCTTTGGAGAAACTTTCTACCTTGGCCATGGTATCCAAAGGCTGGCACTTGATGATCGAGCACACACCCCGACTCTGGACGTACCTCAGTTCCGATGACCCCCTTTCAATCACCACAAAGGCTCTGTCGCTATCCAAGGCCGCATCTCTTTACATAAAATGCAGCGGCGTGAAGCAACGTTGGCTCAGATGGGACCCCCCACCAACCCGCTCATATTTGAACCTTGTCAAAACGCACATCAAACGGTGGAGGGTGGCAATCTTCCTGCATGTGCCCGATGACTTGCTGCAGGATACTCTACAGCAGCAGGAGGCTCCAATTCTGGAGTCGCTGGTAATAATTAAAACCTACTCCTACGAGCCTCAGAACCCTTTTGGTGGCGGACCGCTGCCTCGGCTACGGTACCTCTACTGCAAAAGCGTTGCCCTTCCATGGAACAGTGGGCTATTCTCAGGCCTATCGTCCCTGACCATCCACCACGAGACTGGGCACGTTATCACCACCCCCGACCTGGCCCACATCCTCATAAACAACCCACTTTTGACGACATTGCGGATCACCCAACGACATTCACCACCGGAGGAAACCGACCCAGATACTTTCCCCGTCCTCCATCGACCTCACCTCAAAACCCTCGAGCTAGACCTCCCAGGGTCACTGTCCAATTTTATGCTCCGTCATGTCTCTGCCCCAGCATGTTCCAAGTTTTCTTACGTGGTTCACGATTGTTGGGAGAGCAGTCTGGAGCATATCATTCCATTTTTCCTCTCGACTCTGTCGGCCAATACCCGCTCCGGACCCCGCTGCAGGGTTTGGATTATCCCAGACAACGACACTCTCAACCTTATAATAATATACGATGGCGAACCCTTCAGTCATTCCACCTTTTCTCTAACTTTCAAATGCGAAGAATTCGCGCGACTCCTTACATGGCTCGTAGATCGGCTCCTCCCGTCAACGAATGTGGAATTAGCCGCTACATTGTTGCTCTCCGAAGTATTCCCGTTTGAGGAGGAAAAAGAGCTGCGGGGGTTTCTACGAAAGCTGCCACGCGCAACCAACGTTTACCTCTCAGATGGGTACAAACCAGAAGTTCTCTTCAATATCCTCTCAGCGACCTTGGAGGACGGGGAAGCAGTCAACGGAGACAGGTTTCTTCTACAAGGGATGGAGGAGATGATGATAATCGAACTGGAGCGCGATTTGGATGGCTGTTTGAGGATGTTAGAGGAGCGGACAAGGAGCGCGGAAGGAACATTGTTGCCGCAAGTGCTCAAGCTGAGGACCATTAAATCGGAGTTGGATAGAGACGTGAGGCAACGAATCATCGACTTTTTCGGGCAAGGTAATTTAATTGAAGGAGATTCGGATCTTGAAGACGATTCGAATAGTGAGCTATCGGTTGAATATTAGGCGAGGTTGTATATATGCTATGCTATGCTGACGAGAGTACGTGACCGAGCTCTCGTGCGCGGAACCGCCGAAAGAGGGACGTTGAAGTTGACAATGGTCCGCGTTTTCGAGACGTCGATTTTTGGGGTCCAAAAAACGGCGTTTCCCAGGCCAGCGGTGACATTGTCCCTTTTACCATCGCCAAGTCACCCGTAACCCCGCTCGTAAGGTAATAGTCTTAGAAAGCAAATTTATTTTACCATTAAACTTAGGCTTTTAGGACTGTAGTTTTACTCTTGACCGGAATCAGAGGACAACGCACCCAGCCCTACCTCCAAAGTCGTTATCAGTGTACGACTGAGCCTAAGACCAGTCGTTCGCGCACATAGTAAGCTAAAGCTCTCGCTCCCTCTTTGGTAAAACAACTGATGGTCGGTCGCACCACAGTTTGCGTGCGGCTTCTGTTGGTCCTTCGCAATGCAGCGCCTCTCCGATGATCTACTATGCGAAATCATCCTGCTCGTCATCCGACCGCCGCCCATTCACATCCGATCTAGGCCGAGTCGCAGAGAGTCACCTTTAGTGAAACTCTCTACCTTGACGATGGTATCCAAAGGCTGGCATTTGATGATCGAGTATACCCCCTGGCTCTGGACATACCTCGGTTCCTACGACGACCTTTCAATCACCACGAAGGCTCTCTCCTTATCCAAGACCGCACCTCTTTGTATACGATGCGCTGGCCTACACTCAGCAATTCGCTCATTTATGGATCTGGTCAACCCACATATTAAAAGGTGGCGGAAAGCGGTCTTGGTGGACGTACCCTACAATTTGCTCCCAAACGAAGTACAGCCGCAGGAGGCTCCACTTCTGGAGTCGCTGGTAGTGGTCAAAAATTACTCCAATTCGCTTCAAAGCCCTTTTGCTGGTGGACCGCTGCCTCGGCTACGGTACCTCTACTGCAAGGGCGTTACCCTTCCATGGAACAGGGGGCTACTCTCAGGGCTGTCGTCCCTGACCATAGACCACAGGACCACACACGTTATCACCACTCTTGACCTGGCCCACATCCTCATAAACAACCCACTCTTAACGACATTGCGAATCGGCCAGAGACATTCACCGTCGGAGGAAACCGAACCAGACACTTTCCCCATTCTCCATCGACCTCACCTCAAAACCATCGAACTAGACCTCCCAGGGTCACTGTCCGACTTTCTGCTCCGTCATGTCTCTACGCCTGCGTGTTCCAGGTTTTCTTACATTGTTTACGATTGTCGGGAGAGCAGTCTGGAGCATATCATCCCATTTTTCCTCGCGACTCCACGGGCCAATCCCCACTCCGGCCCCCGCCGCAGGGTTTGGATTATCCCAGATGACGACACTTTCGACCTTAGAGTAACATGCGATGGCGAACACTTCACTCATTCCATATTCTCTCTCTCTTTCAGATGCGAAGAATTCGCGCGACTTCTCACATGGGTCGTAGATCGGCTCCTCCCGTCAAGGAACGTAGAATTTGCCGCTACACTGTGGCTCTCCGCTCGATTCCCGTTTGAGGAGGAAACAGAGCTGCGGGGGTTTCTACGAAAGCTGCCACGCGCAACCAACGTTTACATTTCGGATGAGTACCAACCAGAGGCTCTCTTTAATATCCTCTCCGCGGCCTTGGAGGACGGGGAAGCAGTCAACGGGGACAGATTTCTTCTACAGGGGATGGAGGAGATGATGATCGTCGCACTGGAGTGCGATTGGGATGGCTGTTTGAGGATGTTAGAAGCGCGAGCAAGGGGCGCGGAAGGAACATTGTTGCCGCAAGTACTGAAGCTGAGGATCATAGAATCGGAGTTGGATGGTGACGTGAAGCAACGAATCATTGACTTGCTCGGGCAAGGTAATTTAATTGAAGGAGACTCCGATATTGAATCCGATTCGAATAGTGAGCTATCGGTTGAATATTAGACGGAGTTGTATATATGCTATGCTTCGCGTTTTTTTCTATATTATGCCCAGACCTTACAAAATAGCTGAAGAGCAGCTTTTTGAAACGCCTGAGTCCCTTTAGACCGTGCTGGGCAGTTCCAACGGGCGCTTCCAAAACTCACCGAAGCCCCCCTAATCAGAGTCACTTTTTAAGAGAGCGGTACCCACAATGGGCGTCGCGTCATACCCGTAGACGTCCAAGTAGCCGTATAATCTGACCCAGTATTTAGAAACGCTTAGCCCGGTGCCAGGGCGTTTCTTTCACACCTTACTTTGTTCCTTTGTTGCTTTTAAACTTCGACCGTGACTCCAAGTCAATTTCCCTCCGGCATGAAATCCGAGCTATCGAATCTTATGGCTCTTCCGGGAGGCCTTCCTTTTATGTACCCATACATCCCGAACCGCCCCTACGCCGCAGGCCCCTCGATTCGACTCCCGCAGCACGATCATGCAATATTTTCGTCTGCTCTCGACAATTGTCCTCCAAAATTTAACCCTAAGAGCGAGATATCTAACGAGCTGGCGGTATACCTTTTAGCACTGGTTAAACTGGCTGCGGTGATGCGCAAGGCCTAGCGGTCAATGGCGGATGACGAGATCTCGGTTGAGAGCATTGGTCACCGAGGCAGACGAACTTATCCCCCAACTCTGCTGGAAGCAATATTACCATAACTTAGTAGAGCAAGTCGATCCCTTCGTCCGTCCTCTCGAAAAACAGGATTGCTTGCAGACCAAAACCTACGGGCTCGCTGTCGGCCAAAGTATTATCGGTAAGCTCATCGTTAGCCCCATGATGACACCGTGCTCATAACGTTTTATCCTAGGGTATCCTCATTAGAGGACTCTTCGTATTCCAAATGCTTGGCAACGGCGCTCAAACGATCTTGGAAGGGCTCTTCCTTCCACCGAGCTGGAGTTCCACTCCGAGGCCGGATGAAGCTTCGACGTTACTCTCTCGCTTCACCTCAAAGTACAAAACGGCGAAAATAATGCAGATTATTGACACAGCAGACTTCGACACCAGTGCGGAGAATCTGCTTGTGGCTGTGGTGCAAGCCCGGGCTGTCGTAGACTGCCAGAGGTTGACCTACATGATCCCAAGAGGGCTTGCCGTCTCTGGAGACAGGCTCTTCATAACGACTACTCCCGTGAACCGAGAGAGTAGCCCACGACTGCACCTATGCCAGCTCAGTCGTAGCGTCCAGCCATTAGAGACTTCGAGAAGCACCCCAGCAACCCACCCAATGCTGGTAGAAACTGTACGAAGCGGAGGATGCCGATCAATTAGAGACCAATAGATTTTCGAACCCAGCTCTTTGGCAGGCTTCAGGCTCACTCGAACAAAGTTTGGGCAGACGGAGGGCGCAGGATTCGCGCATACGACTCGGACACACTAGCAGGGGATTTGGTCCATGTCTTGAACTCTTCTGGAAAATTTCCCGCCTTCGACGACCGTATTATCAGATTGAAATCGGAAGGAGAGCTCGCCTTTTGGAGATGGGAGATTTGGTGGACCTTCGCGTTCAGTTTCGTGGACACCATTGCGAAAGATACCTCGTATGTGCTTATACTCGCCGCTGTTTCAGGTCTCGAAAGCAGTGTCTAATAGAGGAAAACAAGCTCATTTAACCTTCAAGGTGACTGGCTTGACCCGCCTTTTGCAAGAACTAGAGCAACTGGCACTCAAAATGGGTCTGTACGGATTCGCCGTCAGGCGGAAGGAACCCATCATCTCTAGCTGTACGGCTGTTTAACATCGAGAAACCGAGCTCCAGCGCTTCGATAACTTGCTCGGGTTTAGGGCAGTCAGTCGCTCGATTGGTCACTCATCAGGTGGGATGCCGTGGTGTGTTGGTAAAGGATTAGTGCTGACCTACCGGGACGGCCCCAGGATATCCTCCATTTCGTCGTTGCTGCTGGAAACGACTCCAATGTCCGAATTTTCGATTACCGTAACACTATCCCATTCCCTCAGTTGCTGATTCAAGGAAATACCCACGATCTGCAAGCCTGTGCCGTAGCTGGTTTCGGGGGCACTTCCCTGTTATCTTCACGGGTGGGAAGGACGAACTCGTGAAAGCTTGGGATATTCAGCGCACAAAATATTTGAATGTACGAGCTGTCCACTGGATGCCTGCAAGTTCGCGATCTTCTATGGCATCCTGATGGGAGCACACTCTTCGTCGGCGGTCAAAAAGTTCACATCACCAAGTTCGGGAGAGTCCGGGGTTTGAACGGCATACGGGATCACCGTCTAAGATACTCCGAATTTACAGCGATGACTTGGACTATACGGCTCTAGAGAATTCCAAGTATGCGGAGGCAAACCAATGGCCGAAAATAGCCAAGGGGGCCAGATTACCTTGGAACCCGCTGGTGCTGCACCGTACACGGCATCTTATATCCCTTCCCAGCTCAGGCTAGTGCATCGCACGTACCCGACTTTGTAGAGCCAACACATCGCCCAGCAAGGGGCATGTATCAGTATGGCTGGTAGTCAATGAATAATCAAACTTGAATTGCGTCCGTGGTCAGGCTGTAGCGTGGAAAGCTCGACGTTCGATTTTTCTTGCCGCGTGTGGAGGGTCCAAGATCCCTTAATACCCGTTTGCATGTCCTTAGGAAGACCGGAGATGGCTTATTGACGTGAATACCGGCCCAATGATTGGGCAAGGAGAAGACACCTTTGTAGTTGCAGCGCCGATTCTTCAGAGATTGCACAGATACGTGTCTTGTTCGGCTGCTTCTGAGAAGTCGCCTCGTGGTTCAGTTATCTGCTGTGAGCAACGAGGTGTCCACCATCTTCTGGCTAGCTTCACGTTGTACCTCACCCTCCCATCGAACCATCCCATGGATATCTTCCAGATACCTCAGTTAGATTACTCTACGTTGATGCGGGAACTTGAATCCCGAGCGTTCGTCTCTTCCAGCACCGGCATGGGGAGACGGGAACGAAAAGTTGCATTGCTGAAAGCACTCCAGGAGGTGGTAGGACTGATCAACTTTGCCGAAGCAGCAAAATCGGCGGAAACGTCTGTGAAACAATCTTAGTGAGCAGGAGCAGGCTCTCTGGGACCCGACATTGATTATTCCTCTGCAGTTCTGCGGAAGAATCGAGCCGGCGTGAAGACTCGAGTCCAAGCCAACCCGAGGAAGTCGGGTCTTGGAATCGGTTCATCGACGAAGCAGCTACCAAGCTCAGCAAGATCTGTCGGAGAATGTACAAGGCTGACATGACCGACTGTATCGAACCCTATGCAGTCCCCTCCGGGCCGGGTCGGCATATTGAGACTATGAGATATCTGGCAAGCTCGATATATAGCAACCCCGAATTCCTTGACTTATTGGTAAGCAATCCCTTCTGGGCTTTCCTCTTTTCGACCTTCTGATCATGAGACCATCCGCAATGTAGGCTCCCGCCCTAGGGGAAACGTCACTCACTGCAGTGCAGAACAGGATGCGAGACACCAACGTGATTCCCCCCAAGTGGCAAGAGACCCTTCGACCCCACAAGCTATCAACTCCAATGTCGCGTTTTGAATCGGACTATGACTCTGTGGCGCTTTCAGAAGCAGCGCAAAGTTCGTTTGCGGTCGCACACCCCTTCGCTGGTGTTCAAAGTATCATTCGTAACATGGCCACACGCAGACAGGAAGTGCTCAATATTCTGCAAGCACGAGCTGAGATTCACCAAACGACGCAGGCTTTCCCCTTTAGCAAGGATGTGTGCCGACCCGAGCAAATGGCTCTCAATAAGAACGAGCTTGTCGTGTGTGACGATACTCAACTCCTCAAGCGATATACCATTGGTCAGCCAAAGCCTGAAGAGAGTGACAGGAGTGACGGGTGGAGCTGGGAGGAGGAGCGCATAAATCACGGATTCGCTTCTGAACTGGAGGGCCTATTAATCGACTCGAGTGGCAAAATATGGGTCAGCGGAGATTCTAGAATCAAGGCCTTTGGGAGCGGATGGAAGTCTGGAGAGATTGACCAGCAAGAGACAGGCGATCAATCCAGACTCAAATGGACCTTGAATTCCACGGGCTACACCCATGCATTCGGTGTAACAGAAGAAGCTGTCTTTCGCGCGAATCGTGGGGGAACGGTGGCCTTTTGGAAACAAGAGAAGCTGGTTGAACATGACCCTGTATGGATGTCGGTACGTTTGCCTTTGGATTCATGCATTCCGTCATGATACAGCCTGAATTATACAGGATGAAGATTCTTCCACTGAGCCTTACGGTGGTCGGATTAAGACATCAAAGCGTAGAACAAATGGTTCTGGCGTCGAAATTTCTCTAGGAGAAATTCCTCACGGCACGATCGTGGTGCCGAACTTGTCCGGAACCTTTGGCCTGCTGGAATCGGTCCCCGGAACGTCGCGCTTTCTTTGCACGGAGGGCATACCAGAGAAGATGGACATTCAGCTCCCAAAAAATCTATCTGTACAGGCACTAGATCTCGCATCTCCAGAGTCCTCGGCGATAACCGTTGGAGTTGGGTTTGGGACAGCTGTGAGCGTGCTTGCTACCCATCAGGTGTGCTCGCTGTTGCTTCCATCTCCTTATGAATTCCCCTAAAAATTTCGTTGTCCCATGATAGGACATGCCTCACTGCTTCGCTGCCGCTGGCGACGACCCTTGCGTCCGCATTTTCGATATGCGCAGTTCCGTGCTACCCGAGATTCTACTGGATGGTCACTCAGGCGATGTACTATCTTGTGCGATTGCATCTCATGGAACCGACTTCCCAATAATATTCACCGGAGGGAAGGACGAACTGGTGAAGGCATGGGACATCCGACATACGAAGAAGTGTATGTATGAACTCGCCACGGGCACAACCCACCCAAAAGCGTTGGGTTGGCATGATGAGTCGCAAAGCCTGTTTATGCTTGGAAGAAACGTTCACGGAGAGTACGTTCATTTCACTCGACATACGTGTTGATGAAACTGATAAAGACCTTTTCAACCCAGAGCTGGATACGATTGGGATGAAGACTATTGGCCGCAAAGAGCAGAGCGAAACAGCGATTACTTCGGAGTTCCATGGTGCTCATCGACTCATCTAATCGTAGAATATCGGTTCAAGACGGATCCGAATTCTCGATTCGCTCCTCAAAGCCATTGGGATTCAGGCATGGATTCAGGTGACGAAGATCTGGGATCACTGGCAGACGAAGAAGATCTAGGATCAGTTGAAGAATAGAAGCAAATCATCTCAGCGTGGCAGTCCATTCCTTCTGATCGCCTAGAAACGCAGCATATGTACCCAGCGTTTGGGAAAAGATGGTGGCTGCCTTGGGTCGGTGGCTGAGGTGACGGGGTCTTCTGTCAACCCACATGCACGGATTAGAGTGAAAGCAAATGAATAGATGTGACCAATGCGCTATTAAGAGTAGCGAACTGTCAGTCTGTTGCCGGAGGCGTGTGGTGCTGAGGCGAATTGAGCGTATCGTCGTCTTCGCGTTGCGATTGGTGGGTTGCCGCCATTGTTTTGTTTTGCGGCAAGGGGGCAGTGTGAGAAGGTCGATGTTCGATTTCCTCGCGGACTGAACAGAAGAGCAAAAGAAGTTCCCTCTCAAAACCACCCAGCCTCGCCTTTGCCAGCACACACACCATCTCCTTCCCTTTCAATACTCTATCTTCTTTTCCACCTTCAGTGTACATCCCTTCCATCATGTCTGCTCCCATGGCCATCGATCAATCTCTTGATACGGTGAGTAGTGCACTTTATGTGTGTGGTTTCTCGACGTGTGGTAGCTGACAGACGACATTCCGCGTTCTAAAGCTCATCAAGGCCAACAAGAGAAAGCAACGCCCTGGCCGCAAGCCCGCTGAGAAGAAAAAAGTGTCTAGCACTAGCAAGGCCAAAAAGGCTGCTGTTACTGGAAAGCAAAAGGCTGCTCCAGCTGCTGCTGCACCACCCGCTACGCCTATCGCTACCAGCAACAAAATTAACATCAGCAACCTCCCCCTCGATGTCAAGGAGCCTGAAATTAGGGTATGGAGATGCCTTTGCTTTCACCGCCGACGCGTCGCTAACCGTCTAACTCCCATTCAGGATCTCTTCGCCAAAACCGTTGGTCCCGTCCGCGAGACCCAGCTCTTCTTCGACTCCAAGGGCCAGTCTAAGGGCATCGGCTCGGTTGTCTTCTCGCGCAAGGAAGACGCCTTGAAGGCGGTTACCATGTACAATGGCCGCCTCATTGACGGAAGTGGGTAACGACCTCGTTATCGTTCATTTCATCCCTGCCACGCTTGCAACTGCATCCAACGTTCCGGGAGGTAGTTGGGCGGAAGGAGTCGCCGCTGTTGTGGTTGTAGGATGACGGTTTTTACGGACGCAAGCTCTGGCGGACGGCTACGAGGCTCGGCAACACCAGTCTTGAAACGCGTTTTCAGCATTGGACCCGCCACATTCACGCGCACAAGTTGGCAGAGGTGGTGTACCTGCCCTTGATCGTCGTGTGGATCGCATCTGGGAGTCCTCTCGGACCGCTCACGACCCCCAGGGTCGTCCGGTTTAGCCTTTGGAGTTGCTTTCGTATCCTTTGTGAACGGAGCTAACACACGCAATCAGCTTCCGAGCTGAAATGCCCCCAGGCTGACGAGATGGACATGGCTCACAATGCATTCTCTCTGAATGCTGAGCCTTTGGAAAGAGTGCAGCCTCTTCCATGCCGGTTGATCGCATCGCTCGGCAGCTCGCTGTCGGTGACTGCTTTCTCCCACCCAGCTCTGTGTGCGTTTATCGCAGCCTCGTGCAATGGCGAAGACGCTGTAAAGTGGTTCCTCAACCGCTCCCTTCAATGGCGGTGTTACCGGTCGGTAAGCTAGGCGCTATCGGTCCCAAAGACCCCCACGCGTTCCTCCCAAAGCGTTGAACAGCCCCGACTACGTCCGAAGTGGCCGCCGCCCGTCCGCTTGAGCTTGCCCGGAGAACCCGCTTCCTTGATACGTGGAGTTGGAGTTGGTTGCATATTGTTTCGCGGAGATTGACGACTGCATTTGTGGAAGAACTCAAAACTGATCGATGCCACTCTGGCGTCTCTTTTCGTTTTCCTCCTTTCCAGACCGAACCATGAAAGTCGAACTGGTCCTCCAGCCTGGCCAGGCCCCTGCTCCTGCCACCTTGTCTCAACGGGTTGCACCAGCACCCGCCGCGGCTAGCAAGTCGGCTGCCCCTGCGTAAGTCGTCCTCTTTTTCTCTCAGCTCTCCACACCTCGAGGCTAAGCCATCAACTTTCAGTGCCAAGAAGGTCGGGAGCACGATCGTCAAGAAGAAAGCTGCTCTGAGGAAGAAGAGGCCTACTCGTGGCCAGAAGAAAGAACCTGTGACCGCTGCTGACCTTGATGCCCAGATGGAGGTTCGTCGCTTCCCCGTCCTCAGGTCTACTTTACGTCATTATTGACACCTTTACCTCTTGCTTTCAGGATTACACAGCTGCCGGGGCTGCCGCTGCTGGAGCCGCTTAACCTGCTTCACGTTCCACCGCCGACTATCAACCCCGCCTCTTTCCCATATTGTACACTACGATTCTCCGTTATTCTGGTTACCTCTGCCCCCATATGCCCGCTCTACTGCTTTAGAATCCATGGTCCTATTATCTTATATTTCTCGATGTGGTATCTCGCGTTCCGTCACTGGCCCCTCGACCAGCAGTATCTCGGCGAAACCCGGGCGAACCGCTTGAATTCAGCTCGATGTCGCCACCCAAAGCCCACCCGCCAACTGTTTCCTCATGTTCTGACTGCGGGTTGAGATGGAAGAAAAATTCCAGTAAGGCTGCTGTGCCAGATGGACGTGATTCCTGGAGCTCGGGCCATACATGGAGTGGAGGGCCAGGGTAGGAGGAGCGATTCGAACGGCAAGGTCGGCATGCACGAACAGCAAGGTCGCTGAAACGACCAAGTCCAAGAGATCTCGAATTCTGAATTTAGGTTGTATCTCATCTCAATATTACAGACAGACCTAACAGTAATATTATGCGTTCAAGTTTGCAAGGGAGCGCCTCCAGGAGAACACGCCCGCAGAAACAAAGTACCGGACAACGTCGTCGCCTGGACGGAGTAGTCGATATCGATCATGCCACAACCCTTCCCGCAATTTCGACTGACGCAAGGCCAAGATGATTTAGCGTCTATGAATCGGTAATCGTTCGGCTGAGGGGACTATTGCCGCAATTGCACCACGAGATGTCATCATTTCGGTTTAAATTCACGACCGGGCCGTTGGTGAACATTCCACAGAGCGATATTAATACGGGATTTCGGCTGTATATGTATCGGCTCGCTTCGAAGATGCCGGTGCTCAATACAAGTGGTATTGTTCCGTGAGCTGGGCAAATTACCAGTATCCGATAATTGAATGCCTTGCGGTAGTTACGATACAGTGAGTAACAACCGAACAAGCAATAATTTGGATTACATTCTAGACCTTCCCAAAGAAAGTTTCAAAATCTGGCGAATCGCTAGAATACCCACTAGCACCTGATGATACCTTTCGAGAAGACACGAGTCCGAAATTACTTCCCTAACTTCCTTCTAAGGAAAGGAGTGGCAGCAAACCATGTATGTGAGGTGACGAAGTATTAATATCTGACTCTATTATGGGATCTTAACCTCATTGATCGCACGGCGCAGAAGCAAGAGTAGCGTGAGGGTCCGAATATTGTGTTTATGGCATTCGATAATTGAATCGAAGCTGACCAACTGAGTCCAAATTGCCACACAAAAGAAGATTAAAACAAAGGAAGTGCTTCTTCCGAAAACGAAAGAAGCTTGAGGCTTGGATCTCGTGTGTGTAATCGAGTCTCAATTCGCGGTCTAGTTCGATTTTCCGGTCGGCTCGGAAAACCCACTGCCGTGTCACTCGGACTTGTGTGAAGAGGTGCCTTGTGAAACTTTCCTAATAAGTCAAATCGTAACATGTAACATGACCAAGTCCAGCTCGCTATCAAGTAAAGTACGGTATTCGCGTGTCCGCGACTGCCGGAGGAAAACACGATTGATTCCGGCTACATCGTCTCGGGATTCGCTTATGATGTATAGCTTCCCAAGGCTCGACCCTTGCCGATTCCACTCCGGTCGTTACGGCGAGACCATCAAACTTCCTTTATGTCGGCTATTGTCTCGGACTGCAATACGACTTGCCCGGCTCCGCATATCAAACAATTCAAAACCGAAGGTTTTCTGTTTCAAAGCCACCTCCCGCTTGACCCACTAGTACTGGCAAGTGCGTCGTACCGGAGTCTCGGGGCAGAGCTAACGCAAAACAGGGACAAGTCGCGTGGGTCTCAGGTTTGACGCGTCGATCGAATTTACCCCGCAGTTAGTCAGAGCCGTCGAAAAATAAATTACGACATTCAATTGGTTCGAACCCCACGTGTTAGACAAAATCCACGGGCCTAGCCGCAAAAACGCGCGCGTGGCTTCAGGAGCATGTGGTAAGTGGGCGTCGGAGAAGAAGGGGGCTCAGGAACGGAAGAGAGCTATGTCGAAAAAGTTGGGCGGGCAAAAAATCGGGGCTAACTCAAGGCCGGAGTGGCCTCCTGTGGCAAACGGTTGTATCAGGCGGGGCACTCAAAGTCGAACACACACACAGGTCTTTGGTTAAAGGTCATCCGCTTTCATAATAAACAACACCGCGGTGTAGTCACAGACAACAGATTGGCAAGAAACGTCATAGAGTTTTGGGAGCACAGCACACACTAGACAGAGAGAGGAGAGAGAGGAAAAGAAAAGAAAAGGAAACTACACGAGACCCCGTGACAGCTTACTGGCGCTGTTGCTCGATCATGTCATCCGAACCCTTCTCGTCAACGGAGGGAGTGCGTCCAACCTTGCCACCGCCGATGTGGGCATCAGCAGCAGCGCGAGCGTGGATCTCAGCGACCTTGTCGTCACCATCGAACAACGCAGCGGTCTCCTCGAGAGTGCGGTTCTTGGTCTCGACGAGGAAGAGGAGGATGAAGCCCAATTCGAAGGCGAGCCAGACGCAGTAGACGAGGTAGTACTTCCATCCGAGGGCATCGAGGGCGATGGGGTTGGCGTACTGGTTGAAGATGAGCGAGAGCGAGATGGCAAAGTTGAAGACGGTGAAACCCTTGGCACGGAGGTGGTAGGGCAAGATCTCGACGGTGTAGGAGACGATGAGGGGGGTATAGGCGATGTCGTAAGAACCGTAGTAGAGGAAGATAGCGGCAATGACCGAGTTGGCAGCAGCGTGGGATCCAGAGATGGCATAGCGAGCGGAGCAGATGGTCTGCATGCAGAAGAAGACGAGCATGCCGATGTTGGAGGCGATGAACAAGGTGCGGCGTCCAATCTTGTCGCAGAGAAGACCAGCGAAGATGGCAACGAAGAAGTTGTAGATCTGAAAAGGGGGGATTTGGGGTTAAGCATTAAGTTTTCCCAGAGACTTCAGAATTTCACTATACATACCTGGAGGATACCGTTGATCAAGTTCTGGGTGGAGACGGAGGTGATGCCGATGGTGTCGAAGACACGGTTCAAGTAGTAGGAGACGAGACCGTTACCAGACCATTGAGAGAACTGAAAATCGGCGAGTTAGTTTTGGATCTGAATACTAGGGGGGAAAGGGACATACGAAGGCCAAGGCAATGATGATGCGCATGCGCTTGCGGTTACCGGGGGTGGCAAAGAGATCGGTCCAGCCAACGCTCGAGGCGACTTGACGGTCGAGAGCGATAGCTTCCTTGATTTCGTTGTACTCGAACTGGACGAGGGGGTCCTGGTCGTTGCCGCGGGCGTGGTAGTAGGCAAGGGTCTTGAGAGCCTGAGCGTCACGGCCCTTGTTGATCAACCAACGAGGAGACTCGGGGCAGAACCACATGAGGCAGACTTGGAGGACGGAGGGAACGCCTTGAAGGACGGAGGGGAGACGCCAAGCCCAGGACGAGGGGATACGGAAGGAGCCGTAGGTGGTCCAGGCAGCGATGATAGCACCGGAGTACCAGAGGGAGTTGTACATGGAGGTCAAGGGAGCACGTTGAGAGGGATAGGCCAATTCAGTGACGAGGAGAGGAGCAGCGTTGGCGGCGAAAGTAAGACCGAAACCGATGCAGAAACGAGCACCAATGAAGGCGCCGACGTTGTGGGAGAGGGTCTGGGCGATGGTTCCGACGATCATGACAGTAGCACCGAAGAGGATGGGAATACGACGACCAAGGCCATCGGTGGCGTAGGGAGCCAAGGGGGTGGCGGCGAGCGCACCGACGGTCTGAATGCAGTTGAGGAGACCGAGCTGTGGGTGGCGGTGGGAAAATGCGGGGGAATCATGAGCAAACAAATTCGAATTCGGGCTGAGGCAATACTGGGCGAATGCGCCCAATGTGAAGAAGAAGTGGAACTCACCATGCCACCAGAGGGGTTGTTGAAGGCATTCTTCCACTGGGTGAGGGTCTGGAGACCGTTCATCATCGAACCTGTGTGTCAAAGAGAGAGAAAAGTCAGCATTGGGGAATTGAGGGGAAAGAAGGACGAGGCGGGGGCCCCGCGCTCGTCGAAGGGGAAGGACGCACCATCGTAACCGTTGGTCGAGGAGGTGATCAAGAGGAGCAAGATCCAAGCATTGAGCTTGATGAGACGGGAGTTGGAGTACCAAGAACCCGAATGGATGAGTGCGTTGATTTCACCAGTGCCGGCGCTTGTCGCGACGATTCCTCCAGCCATTGGAGCCGCTCAGAAATGGGTCTGCGTTCGGAGGGGAGTGAGAGAGGATAGAGAAGGAGGGAGGAGGGAGGAAGAGGGGAAGCGCAGGCTGAAGAATCGAATCTTGGCGGGATTGGCTGGGGGTCTTTATACGATTGTGTTCCGAGCCAACTCCCGACGGAAGAAGGCGTGATGAGGTGAAGAGAGTGGCCCTTGAACGAATGAATGGTCGATGGGTGTCCGGTGAGTTTCCAGCATGCGTCGAGTGTTTGCGAAATTGGGACTTTGCACCGGAAAATACGTTACCACCTCTGAACCTGACCTCTCTCCTGTTTTGGGACCCTCAATCGACGCCCCCGTGGAACTTCCCCTGCCTTGGGTTTGTCTCTCCAATCTTCGTTTTTCCCTAGCCCGATCCCTAGCTTCGGATACTCAACGGAAAGCAGCGAGCGCGACGGGAAGGGGTAAACCTCACCTACCTGTCAAGCGAAGTAAAACCGAGCATCTGCCCCTCCCCTGCATGCCCGTCCTCCCGCTGTTACTCCGAGTCCGTGATAGCCAAGGAGAGAGGCAGGGGAGCCAGAGCTAAATCCGACGGAAAATCCCACACCGAACCCGATTCTTCCGTGCGTAGAGCGGTTCCGGGGTCCCTCCAATCAGACCTTTTACCGCAGCGGAAAAAGAGGGAAATATCCAGCATTAACCGACGCGGTACAACGAAAACAAAAAAATAGGAAAGAGCGAGCTTTGACATACCGGATGGCGATCACTTTACGGTGTCTATAGCAGTACGGAGAGGAACCTAAAGGCACAAGAAAGTCCGACGTCAAGGCGCGTATAACGGGCGGAGCTTCATCCAATGCTTACCGATCCATGCCGAGACGCCATACCCAAATCGAGTACCAAGGCATACACTCCAATGCTTGATGTTATCAAACGCTTGTGGGTATAGGGCACTCGAGCAAGCACTAGTTGTTCGTTTAACCGATCATAGCTGCGGTGATGATGAGCTTTTACCGACTTGCCACGGCCAGACGGTGGAGATTAGATGACCCGCCCGGGCAAAAGTCCTTTAATGTTCAAGTTTAATCGTCATTCTACCGCTTATCACAGAATCAGAAGGGGATATATACACACCAGACAATCTATGTATGCCTTGTCTTCAGACGTCACTGATCACGGAAATCGCCACATCCGACGCAGCGAACTCTAGGCCCATCTCATCAAAACGCGACAATGGAATTTCATTAAGAATGATCAATTCCCCATCGAGCAGTGGTTTGATGCAATTGGCAAGTCGAGTTTGAGGATAATTACTTTGCCAAAAAGGCCATTCCGGCAACATCAAGGTGCGACAACTTGAAGTGCTGCAGTTCGGCTTTTGACAGAATAGGTTAATCATGCGGTTTGACATCCAGGCTTTTACATCATAGCTCACCAGTAAGCTGATAATGCGCGTGAACTGAAGCCAGCATACGACTTGCGAAATTCCGGACGGAAGGGTGTCGCGTTAGCCCCTGCTTTCACGAGAAGCATCAGCAACTCACCACCAATCCCACTCCCCTTCTCCCCTCATAATGAACTTCTCCAAACAAGCTTTCTAGCGTTCATATCAAGGCTTTTTACATCATAGCTCACCAGTAGCTGATAACGCGCGTGAACTCGAGCCAGCATGCGACTGGCGAAATTCCTGACGGAGAGGTGTCCCGTTAGCCCCTGCTTTCACGAGAAGCATCAGCAACTCACCTATGACAATTAAGTCCACCCGCCTCCCCTCACCTCTATAATGAACTTCTTCAAACAAGCTTTCTAGCGTTCACAAGATTTTCTTCGTCCTTTTCGCCTCCCTCCTTCCTTACTGAGGCTTCGAGTCGGACCCGAGAAATTCGAAAAACACGCGCACGGAAAAAAATAAGAGCATCACGGTCATTTAATAGTCGCAGGCGACAACAAATGGAGAGACACAGATAGAGAGAAAGAGGCATAGATGCGTGAGCACAGCACGCTTACATCGAGGGGGGAACACAACAGGAGAGATGAAAAAAAGAAAAAAGGAAACTCGCCACAACAGCCCTTAGAGGAATCAAGCCTTGGGTTGCTGCTCGATCATGTCATCCGAACCCTTCTCGTCGACAGAGGGAGCGCGGCCGGCCTTGACGTTGAGGCCGGCATCGGCAGCGGCACGAGCGTGGATCTCAGCGACCTTGTCGTCACCATCGAACAACGCAGCGGTCTCCTCGAGAGTGCGGCCCTTGGTCTCAACGACGAACAGGAGCATGAAGCCCAATTCGAAGGCGAGCCAGACGCAGTAGACGAGGTAGTACTTCCATCCGAGGGCATCGAGGGCGATGGGGTTGGCGTACTGGTTGAAGATGAGCGAGAGGGAGATGGCAAAGTTGAAGGCGGTGAAACCCTTGGCACGGAGGTGGTAAGGCAAGATCTCGACGGTGTACGAGACGATGAGGGGCGAGTAGGCAATGTCGTAAGCGCCGTAGTAGAGGAAGATAGCGGCGATGACAGCGTTGGCGGCGGCGTTGCTTCCGGTGATGGCATATCGGGCGGAGCAGATGGTCTGCATGCAGAAGAAGATGAGCATGCCGATGTTGGAAGCGATGAACAAGGTGCGGCGTCCGATACGGTCGCAGTAGAGACCACCGAGGATAGCGACGATCATGTTGTAGATCTGGAGGATACCGTTGATCAAGTTCTGGGTGGAGACGGCGGTGATACCGATGGTGTCGAAGACACGGTTCAAGTAGTAGGAGACGAGACCGTTACCAGACCATTGAGAGAACTGAAAAATCGGCGAGTTAGTTTTAGAAATGTGGACACTAGGAGGAAAAAGGACATACGAAGGCCAAGGCAATGATGATGCGCATGCGCTTGCGGTTACCGGGGGTGGCAAAGAGATCGGTCCAGCCAACGCTCGAGGCGACTTGACGGTCGAGAGCAATAGCTTCCTTGATTTCGTTGAACTCGAACTGGACGAGAGGGTCCTGGTCGTTGCCGCTAGCGTGGTAGTAAGCCAAGGTGTGGAGAGCTTGCTCCTCACGACCCTTGTTGATCAACCAACGTGGGGACTCGGGGCAGAACCACATGAGGCAGATCTGGATGACCGAGGGGAGACCTTGAAGGACGGAGGGGAGACGCCAAGCCCAGGACGAGGGGATACGGAAGGAGCCGTAGGTGGTCCAGGCAGCGACGATGGCACCAGAGTACCAGAGGGAGTTGTACATGGAGGTCAAGGGAGCACGTTGAGAGGGGTAAGCCAACTCAGAGACGAGGAGAGGAGCAGCGTTGGCGGCAAAGGTAAGACCGAAACCGATGCAGAAACGAGCACCGATGAAGGCACCGACGTTGTGGGAGAGGGTCTGGGCAATGGTTCCGACGATCATGACGGTGGCACCGAAGAGGATGGGGATACGACGACCGAGGCCATCAGTGGCATAGGGAGCCATGGGGGTAGCGGCGAGAGCGCCGACGGTCTGGATGCAGTTGAGCAGACCGAGCTGTGGGAAAGGCAAGGAACCCGGTTAGTACACATCAGGCTAAATGGTAAAGCCAGAAAGAAAATACTGACCATGCCGCCGGAAGGGTTGTTGAACGCCTCCTTCCATTGCTTGAGGGTCTGGAGACCGTTCATCATGGAGCCTAGCCGGAAAGAGGCGGGTTAGTGAAGTGATCCGGGACCAATTCCGAGTGGCGGGTCGGATCGCAAAAAGATACCGCGCCACAAGGAAAAGAGAGTTTTTTCTAAGACACACCATCGTAACCGTTCGTAGAAGAAGTGATCAAGAGCAGCAAAATCCAGAGATTGAGCTTGATGATACGGGTGTTCTTGTACCAAGCTCCAGAGTGCAACAGGGCGTTGATTTCACCGCTGCCGCCGCCAGATGCGACGCCAAGTCCTCCTGCCATTGCTGTTTTCGATGGGTCTGCGTTCGAGGGAAGAAGAGAGAGGAGGGAAGAGAGAAGGCGGGGGAGTAGAGGCGGGGGAGGAGCGCAGGCTGCAGAATCAAATCAGGACGGCCTTGGGGCGGGGGTTTTTATACGGTTTGCTCTCGTACTCCGCAGGGAGGGAAGGGGCTCCTCAATTATTTACGATTAGCTTAGGTTCTGACATTAGTTCGGGAGATGGCTGTCTTCGATTTCGTTGTGGACCCGGGGGACCAACCCTTGGAAATTGAAAAGAGTGACCTTCGGCAAGAGACCCACGGAAGGAGCTATCACCGCACGAACGCCCCGATGGGGTAATACCTCCGGCCGTTCGGAAGGGCACGGGTTCACGTGCAGCTGCTAACGGCGTACGTTGCCCATCGGTGATTGGTGCTAGGCGGGGTTGATGTCTCACCCGTAGATTAGGCATCCACATCCCTTTGGCATAGTCCTGTCTCTCCTCCAAGGAGACACGTCCGTAAGCAGGGCAGCAGCAGCTCGACCCCTGGCACCGATAGCAAGCCAAGATCATGGTCGACAAAAGAGTAATCCGAGCGTTGAGTCAAGCTGACAGCGACCACAGTAAGCGTACTGCGAGCACCAGGAGTTCCCATCGAGTTATCGTTCATTTGCCTGGGAGAGAGACGGCACCATCACGTGATGCGGGGACAGGCCGAGCGGAGAGGTGGCTCCCAGAGGTCCGCAGAACTTGAGAAAAGAGGGCATCAGGAGCTCAAAACTGACTTTGCATTGAGGTTAGATATCTACTCTCGCGCCTGGCACCCACACTATGAAGATCTTCCTGGCCATCGACCTGAACATTATCCGGACCACAGAATATCCAGGAATATCCGTGCAATTGCGGCTGAATATTGAAGCTGAATGTGGAAATGGGTGATTGGGGTCTTTGTTTATCTGAATTGTAACCTGGAATTTGGATACCCCTGGCTCGGAGTTTTGCAACATCGAGAATCTGCCGACGATCCCCCCGTAATTTCCCCATGGGGCGAAGCGAGAGCAAAAGTCAGGTGCACCTCCTTTGCCATTTCCCTGGTTCTCGTGGACCCAGCCACACAATGGAGCCTCCGTCCAGTGCGGAGTAACGGGCCGCCCGTGGAACGAACGAAGCAACGAAGACTCGAAGTCTCAGTCCTCATCTTCACAATCCCAGGTACACATTGCTGTGGTCGATTGTACGATTTGACATTATTTACAAATAGAACAAGGGAAAAAATGCCGAAACGCCCCCTTTTTTTATCACGAAAGAAAGAAGCCGGACGATGAGATCAAATGAGAAGCATAATTGCTAGATCGAGGCACCAACTGACGGAAATCACAGATCCCTCCCCATCAACAACGGCACGTGCGGTCTCCATCCACGTGCAGTAGACCACAACTCCTCCTCAAGTCCCTTCGTTGTATCTCTTCAGCAACGCAGCCACAGAGCCAGCATCACCAGCACCACCCTGGTCAGAGGTCATCTGCCGACTGCCAGACCGCCGACCAAACGTCGCTCCCCATCCACTCAACCATCCTCCGCCGCCGGCAGTTCCCAACATGGAAGTCGTCCGTCTTCGCTCCGTTTGCGTATTAGCGTTGCCGACGTTTCTTGAAACCGAGGTCGACCCGCCGCCACCCCCTCGACTTGCTTCTTCCGTTTCCACCCTCTGCCCTTCCTCTCCATTCAGTCCTCGTAAATTGGCAACCCCGCCTGATCGTGATGTTGTTGCTTCCGACACGTTCTCGCCAGGTCCCGTGCTGCTAGACTCATTGCTAGGCTCATTTTCCGAGACACTTGACAGTCCCAACGCCCGAGGTTGCAAGGCCGTGGATTGGCCGAGGTCTGCTTCCAACTCCGAAGTAACGGCTACGGAAGCACGAGCTTTTGACATGTTGCTAATTGAAGTGTTCATGTCTCGTGTCGATGGCTTGCTTGTGCTTGGCGGACTGGTGCTAAGCATCGCTTGATCGAAACCTCCTGGCATCCCAACCGACAATGGTCGTTTTCCCGCCAAGCCAGACGACTGATTCCGACCACTGAATGGCACGGCTAATGGCGTGGCTGATGCATGTCTCGCGCGGGACCGAGTGGATGATGAGGACGGTGAAGGTGATGATTCTCCAGCCAGAAGACTGACTCTAAGTGGCGATGACGAGAGGGACGGTTGGTTTTTGCTTTGTTTCAACGACGGTGGAAAGGAAGGAGCCGGAAGTGGATCCGTTCGTCCGCCTAATCGCGGTGAAGGCTGAGCGCTTGGAGTAGACGGCGTCCCAGGTGTACCAGTAGCTGTAGATGTGTTTGTCGTAGATGGAGGCAGCTCCTTGCCCTTTCCCTTGTCCGGTCTTGGAGACGTTCCACCCTCTACAAGCACCTTTGACACCTCCGCCGTTGGAGTGGTGGGCGTGCTAGGCACTAAGCTCGTACTCGTCCTACCAAGACCGGCGGTACTCGGAGTGGATCTCTTTGGAGAAGGGGCTCTTTGACCCTGTACTATGGGATCGAGTAATGGAAGAAATGGCCCTGGAGGAGACCTTGCCAACACATGAACCGAGTGCCGTAGTGGTTGTGAGCGGTCATCCTCGTCGTCCGAGTCACTGAGAGGGCGCGGTAAAGGTTGTCGCAGAGACGTGGACAGCAGCGACGTGCTCGCTCGAATCGTCGGAGGTGAGGAAGGCGGCGATGGAGTTGTATTGCTCGTCGTTGCCGACCTCCGATGACCGACGCTGTTCACTGATAGACCTTTGCTGCTTCCTTCCTTCGGTTCGTCGGTATCCTTCTTCGCAATGGGAGGTACCCCACTCGGGTCGACGCGAGCTTCCCCAGGTCCCGATTTCCCCGCCCCCGCACTTCCAGGATCCGCACCATTAAGCTGACCCTGAAGAGTACCTCCGTCGCTCGCGGTGCGTCCTATCGACCTCACCCTGGTCCCGCTTGATGGTGAAGACCGGGTGGGCAACATAGATCCCGACAGTGTGTGAGCCCGCTGCTGACTGGGTCTCGAAGACTCGGATGGACGAGGCGACGTCGCCTGCGGTGGCGGTTGGGTCCAATCTTCCACTTCTAAATTGAAGTACTTCACTCCATCGCCCAATCTAATGTCGACAAAAAATGCCGTTTGCGAAGCACGAGCCATTTGAGCGGCGATAGCGAGCGGTGAAATGTTCGACCGGCGGAGGAACAGTGAGGAACCAAGTGGGCGTTCCAGAAGAGGGATGGCACCGAGAAAGTGTCAGGGGCGCAATGGGAGAAGTCAAAGAAGCAGTCAGTGATCGGTACTCTCCAGAACTTAAGCGGCAGGACGAATAAGATTAGAGGATTAGGATACGCAGCCATGGGATGGCACCCATCCTTCGATCTACTCCAGAGCCTTTCGACAGGCAGCCATGGCTGTGTCAAAGGAAGCATCCCAGGCATGAGGCGGAGGTGGAGTGAATGGTGTGGCACGGATAATGGGAGAGGAGAGGGAGAGAAGAGCCAGAGACGAAGCGAGGTTGAGCCGAAAACCTGGGTTACTCACTTGTACGGATTACTATCGGCAATCTATATGGAGGAATTGGTTATTCAAGCAATGGTCATTCATGCCACAAGGTTAGCCACAATTGCGGCACAGTGAGAGGAAGTGGGGCATCGGTAAACGTTGGGAGAGACAAGTTGACATAGGGATATCAGTCGCGATCCAATGCCCGACAGCGGGTGTGATAGGAGAAGAATCGATGCTTACCGCACGGTCAACAACGCGTTCCGTGATCGACGTTATCCTCGCTACTACCCATTCACGGTGTTGCAGTTGATCGCGAAGATGACCTTCGACATGCAAGAAGTAATGGGGAAAGGACACTGGAAGGCCGTCAGTCTCACACCAATGCAAAGGATTTGCCCGAAGAGAAGTGCCACGGACCGTTGAACGCCGCCCATGGTCGAGTTTCAGAGTTTCTCGTCGGCAGGAATAATGCTAGATCCCCCTTTTGGAAATTTCGGTAGGCGATCTTTCCTCGAGCTCTCTCCCGATATTCCTTGCATTGCTTTTGCCATTTCCGGATAGTGGAGCCCGTCTTGTTCATCGTGTCGGTAAACGCTTCGAGATCGAACCCGGCAAGAGCCGAGAGTGCTTCCTGTGGGGATGACGGGTTGACTGGCGGTTGCCCGAACCCGTTAGAGGTAGTGGACTGAGCGGGAAAGTTTGCATGGACGACAGACGACGCGGAAGGGGGGAAAGAGGAAGAGGAAGGAAATTGAGAGTTTCCAAGCATATTTGAAGACGTGCTCATAATGAGAGAAGCTGCACCGAAGTCGTCGGCGCCCGTCGAAGAGCTTCCGGCGGCCGCGGCATTAGCGTTGGAATGCCTTGGACCAAGAATGTACTTTTGAGCATTGGTCATAGTCTTGGCGTTAACATCTCTCATCCTTGTAGCCACGTTGATGATCTCGGTGGTGGTTCGTTCTTGGGCAACCATACGTCGGCGAAGTTCGATGATAGCACCTCGACCTTCATCAACCTCTCTTTTAAGATTTTCGATCTGGCGCTTCAGAGAGGTTTCTTGGTCCTTTTTCTGACGTTCAATCGCATTCGCGTCTTCTTCTACCCGGGCTTGGTCCGCTCTGCGAATCTCGAGGTCGACCTTGAGCTCAGAGATCTCTTTCATGCGCTGCTCCAGCTGGTTCCGTGTTTCGGCGAGTTGATGTTCAAGGACAGCCCGGTCTCCATCAGCTTCGGCTACCTGGTCCTTAAGGAGTCGGTCGGCCTCCGAGGCGTGGTCTCTCAAGATTCGCTGATTTTCAGCTGCGGCCTCCTTCAGCGCCCTAGACGCTTGCTGGCCTTCTTCCACGGCGGTACGAAGCTGTGCTTCCAGGTCCTCGCCGTGGGCCTGTGCCTCTTCGATGCGTCGAAGGGTGTCGGCTTGTTCCTCGAGTAATGCGGCGATGCGGCGATCACTGGCTTCGTGAAGTTTTAGAATGCGGGCCGCCTCGTCCTTTGCAGCGTTGAGCTCGGACTTGAGCTTCTCTGCGTCTTTTGTCCGCTCCGTTGCCTCAGAGAGGGCCCCCTCCAACAGCCTCGCCTGATTCAAGGCCTCAGCGAGAGAGTCCGAATGCCTTTGCTCCAGTGACCTCCGCGCGGCCGATTCCGAAGCCACTTGATCACGCAATAGCTGGAGGTCTTCTTCAAGGGAGTCAATCTTCTCGGAATGCTGGTTGGATTGGGCGTTGGCGGCATCTCGTTCAGCACGTGCCGCTTGAAGTTCGGAGGTGAGCCGACGAATCTCCGACTCTAACCCGTCCCGATCTTCCACGAGTTGCCTCTCTTGTGCGGCTTTCCCTCGAAGCTGTTCGATCGCCTCCCGATAAGCACTGGCTGAGACTTCATTCGAGTCTGGGGAATGATAGGAGGATAAGTTAACCTTGCAACTTCCTTTCACAGATGCGCAATCGGCACGAAACTTACTCTTGCGCTTTGACAGATTCGCCGACCATGATGCGGACAGAACTGTACGTGATTTAGTGTGAAGGTGTTAACCAAAGGGAGGAAAGAGACATTGTCCGATGGTCAGGGTCAGTGTTAATGAGCCCCGGAAACGGAAACACGCACTTGACTTCTCGGCGAGTTTGTCAAAATCGGATTCAAGAGTATCGATTCGGGAGATAAGTTTGTCCATTGCGGCACGAACTTCTCGGGCAGGATGGATAAACGCGGATTGGGATTCCGACTGTGGTTCTCCAGAACCCGGTACAGCCACCGTCTCGGATATTTCGTCAACGAGGCCAAGGAAGTCTGCAGCAATTAGCCGGATCGAGTTACGTTTAGCCAAAATAGCTTGACAAAGGCGAGGTTGCGACATTACCCACCAATGAGATCATCTCGAGTGATTGAGAACTCTGGTTCTTGGCTTCCAGTCGTGCTGATTTCGACTGCCGGAGCGGGCTCGTCCATTCCCTTCGGCTCAAATGGAAGTTGCTTGTGGACTTCGCTACGATATACCTGTCGCCGTTTGCGCTCATTCGCGCTGTTTCGCCCACCTGTTAGCCGATCGAGCCCAACATAACCGTGGTCCCGCAAAAAAAAAAAAAACATACGTTAATTTAGCCATCATCTCTGCAATCGTCTGAGCACGCTCTGTAAAGAGCTTGGCTACGAGAGGGAAGCGTTAGTATGTCGAAGGCTTGGTAAGCGGGCGTACTAACCAAACTCTTTCCTTCGTACGATTTCAACAATCGTTGCCCCATAGAAATACAACATGTTGTGCAAGCGCTGCAGATGAGGGAAACCCGCCTTGGCCCTCAAGTCGGCTTCCAGTGCGGCCAGTTCTGAAGGCAAGTCAGCCAGAATTGATTGGAGCTTGGACACTTGCCGGACGACGTGGACGCAATGGGTTGTAAGTTGATTCTACGGACAACCAAAATCAGCAAATGGCCCTGATGTTGATGCCTCCATCATCCCATACCTTGTAATCGGCCATGATTCGAACTTCGTCACGTAGAAGAGCGTCAAGTTCCTGGATTTCTTCCGAGGACATAGCGTTCAGCTGGTTCCGCACGGGACTGATATGAAGGAAGGCGGTTCACCTTCAGCGGGGGCGTCCAACGAAGCTTCCGTTATCCCATCTGAGATGTCCTTTGCCCGACGGAGAAGCCCATCCACTTCAGTTGCGCTAATCATTAAAGGTCAGGCTGGAACGCGATATAAAACCAGCGAGACTGACAATGGATTCGTGGTTCCCGCTCGCACTTCATCCGCCCCAGTTGTTAGTTCGCTTATTTGGGCTTGGGCATTGTTGAACCTCTGGACAAGCTCATCTACAGAGCCATTCGGTTATCAGCAACTCTGAAATTGGGGATTGGCAATATTTTGCGCACCGTGCAGCCTGAAGGAAGTGTCAGCCACCTGTTGCATCTTGTGCGCATTGACATAATCTCCAAGTCTCCTCTCCTGTCCACCCATATCCACTGCTCGTCTGACATTTGGACTGAGGAAGTCTCTGTGGACTTTAATTCTGCCGATAATTTCCATGTCGGTGGCATGACCTCGGAGGACCTCATCTTGCCTTTCCAGGTCCTTTTGAGCACTGGTCGCGAAGACTTCGTAGGCTGAAGTCAGGGATAACACGTGGCTGTCAAGGTTGCGGGACGCTACAACGAGGGCTGCGCATTGGGCAGTCATGGATGTGGCGCGGTGAACAAGATGTTGGTAATGGAAGTTGGCTGCCCTGGAATAAGCGGAGAGTAATAGGGGTGGGGAGGACCTATGAGCCTGGGCTGGCGATAAGACAAATGCAATGGTGATCAGCTTTCATTCTCGAATTGGTAAGGGAGAGTGCAATTCATTCAGTAGGTGACATACCGTCGACTTCCGGTTGCAGCTGTGGTTCCACTAAGAGGTCGGCAAGTATCTGGTCAACAGGAAGATCGAGGTATTCGCGATTGAAGACGTATATTGTCTGAACAATGGAAGGGGCGACCTCAGTACATGGGCACGGAAGCCGGCGGCGAAACAATTCAGCGCGCAACCAACCTGGTCCTCCACACCGGCCAGCTCCCTCAGGTTCTCGTTCCGCAGTTGTGTGCCATCAGAAAGAAAGCAGAGGATGGCGTTGGCATCAAAGCCAGTGACTTCGGATAGGTATGCTTTGAGTGACGGTCGAGTTCTGCAAGATAATTAGAAACCGGACTAAGCGCTTTGGACGAGACGGCAATGTCAAACTCGCAGCGGAAGAACGACTAACTGCTCGACATCTAGTAGCGTGAGGTTGGTCTCGTAGGACTCTCCATCATCTGCTCGAACAACAAGCATTGGATCCTGCTGTCAAGGAGCTATGAGGACAGGAGCAACAACTTGCGTGCCTTGCGTGGTTGAGCGTCGATGGAAGCGGCGTGAAATGCAGACTTCACACGGTCCCCAAGTTCTCCGGTCGCTCGGCGCTTCGTTGCCACCTTCCCGACAGCAAAAGAACACTTGTGAAAAGTAGGCCGAGGCCAACGTCTCTGCGGCCGCTCCTACAACTCTAATGAACTTCTGGTGTCTCACCACCTACAGGACGGGTCGCTGACTCTCATCTCACGAGGTCCACTGGTCGAACCAACTGCTTGTTAGGAGTCCGCTATGTAGTTAAACATGTGCAGATGATAAATACCTGTTTACACAGCCCTCTGATTCTTCAAAGTTAATGTGGGATTTGTAACGGACCTGCTTGATCTCATATGACTCCCCATCGTCCGCTGGAGGTCCTCCGGATGGACTCAAGTGCCTCCCCCCGTACACACTGCAGCGCAGAGGAGGATCGACAAAGTCGATGACACTGAAAACGCAAGTCCTGATTATGAGCGCCGTCTTGAAAAGTCTTGAAAACTTTAGCAAACCTCTGACGCAGCTCTTCCCGGATGAGAGTCTCCAACTCGTTAGCTCTAGCACAACGGCATTGTTGTTGTTCCCGTTGAGAGCCGACCGCTAGTGGAACAGGAGCCGCGTATCTGTCCAGCTCGTACTTGGACTTCGAGCCACAGGAATAGTGTGAGGAAACAAAACTGCCCGAATTGTATTCGGGCCGAAGGCGATCGGTAGCTGCTACATGCACAGGATTCGCCAACCGAGAGACCAACTAATAGTGGGGAAGAATCATACCAAGCCAGACAATCTTCCTCAATAATAACTTTCATCTGTGCTCACAGTATCAATGTTCACAAAGATTGCAGTTTCTCTCAAAATACTCCAGATCCTGCCACTCCACGGATGCTGTCCTCTCATCCATCAACTCCAAACGATATTGCTTGGCCTCCTCCAACGTCATCAAACCCCCCTCCTTCTCAGCGATCCTCACAATCATGGCCAGTATCTCCGTAGGCATCTTGGAGAATAACGTTCCGGCGGAGTTCATTGCCTCCCGCGCCCAGTCAGACTGTTGCGGTGCTATGTAAGTGGTGGAAGGAATTGTGCATTCGGGGTTGACGAGGAACAATGCAACGATCTTTCGGTGGCCAGGTTTCGAAGGGTCAGAGAGTTCAAACGGAGAGACTCGGTGCTGAAAGACGTTCGGGAAAGCGATGCATCTTCCTGCGAGGGTCTTGACAGCCCCTAAAACTTGGTTTCCGTCCGTGAACCTTCAAATGGTCATACAGCAGTTAGAATTTGAGCCGAGAGGGTTATACTCAATCTAAAGCTTGCTTACCCATCGATCTCGTACGTCTGCTTCAGCCCGAGGCCGTCATCCCGCATGTACTCTGAGTCATCTTGACTGACCGCTACTCGGAAAGCCAACTGGCTCTCCGTAATGTTATCTGAGTTGTAGTAGTATATGCCCGACGCTACGATGCTCTCGTTGGCCATGCCTTCAAGGTGCCACGATCCACCAGGGTACGTTGGTTTTTCGGGTGTCTGAAGGCCGATAATTCAGAGTGGGAGCTAGGGAGGCAGGAATTAATTGAACAATCACCAGAATAATATTGGCGAGTTTGACAATCACTTGAATCTTTCTGCCTTGCACGGAATATATCTCGTTCCTCTCCGAAATATCCTTCGTGTACCCTTCCTTCGGAACCGTAATTCGACTCTCCTTCCACTCTTCAAGTGCTTCCTCATAGTCCTCATAGTCCTCGAAATCCTCCTCATCCGGCTCGGAGTTATCTTCCACCGGCTCGGACCGTCCTTGAATACGATACGGAACCGGATTCTTCGGATGAGAATCAGTAAGCACGCGGTCCCACAGGAACGTGAACCGAGCCACAAGCCCCTCGATGACTTTGTAAAGCTCCGAATGGCGAGCCGGGTGAAGGTTGTTGATGTATCCCAGGGCCTTTGCGGATTTCCCGCCTTCGGCGATATTAAAGTCGGTGGGAATCCAAGTAAACTTGTTGGAGACTGCCCACCTGGCGACGCAGGGTGGAATGTGGTCAGCATGGTCGTTACGATTAAGAGGCTGCACTACGCCAGGGTTTTGGCGGGGAGTATCCTCCTCAATGGGATACGCCAGAGTGCGTCCATATACGCCGCAATAGAGAGAAGGGTGAACTAGGTCAAGAACCTGATTGTCAGATCGAGGATGCCAGTCCTTTTCTTCGTCCGGAACGTTTTCAAGGGGTTTGACCGCTTCGATGAGCCTTTGAAGGAGGTCC
>WSUB01000047.1:119837-138019 GCA_019633425.1 Tulasnella sp. 424 | reverse complement strand
TCGAGGATGCCAGTCCTTTTCTTCGTCCGGAACGTTTTCAAGGGGTTTGACCGCTTCGATGAGCCTTTGAAGGAGGTCCTCTGGGATGAGAGAGTCCGATTCGTAGACTCGAGCATAACAGGATTGCTGTCGAATTCAAGATGAAACCGAGCTGTCTTGAAAAAACACACCTCGCCCCTACCTGAATACCCGTGCTCTCGTCTCTCATCTTGTCATATCCGGCTAACTCGGCGAGGACGTAATCTATCTCCTCTTCGGACAGGGTTTCGTTTTCCTCCATCTCAAGGAGTTCGGTTCGCCATTTCGCCAAAATCTTAGGATCCTTGTACTTGGTCCACCACGAGGGCTTGCGTCTCACAGCGTAACTAATTTCCTGGAGGCGAAGGTCGGATGGCTGATGTGGGTTGATGCGTTAGTCGTGCTGTTAAATTCGTCCGATCCGGATACCTAGGCTCACCGTCAACGGAGTATGGCAGAGCCGATTATCGAACTGGAGGAATGGGGTAGGAAAGTCCACAGTCATGGTTGCTTAATGACGATCAAAAAGGTAGACTTGCTAGCACAACACTTGCAAACAGGTCTGTGTCGTGATGTTCCGGTCCGGAACACGGCGGCGATGTGTGAGAAACCGCAGACCATGCTCCGGATGCTTCCAAAGCCGAAACACCGTGACGATGCGATCATTCCCTGCTAAAATGTCCAATTCGACCTGATTCCCGTCGAAAGAACTGCGTATATCTCCGAATTCAAACATGTCCTAGACACGGGCAGTCATTTCCCGCCGCGTGTTCCGATTCCGGACATGTGACTACCGACCTCCCCTTGTGTATGGTTATGGGCTAGGCTTTCGGATGTAATCCTCTTAACCTCACCATCTTCAAAAAACTTAAAAACTTCAACCAAACCTCTGACGCAGCTCTTTCGGAATGAGAGTATCCAACTCGTAGCTCAAGCGCAAGAGCATTATTATTGTTCCCGTTGAGAGTCGATCGCTCGTTGAACAAGAGTCGCATCTCGGTCCAATTCGTACTTGGACTTTGAGTCACAAGAATAATGTGAGGAAACCGCCCCGAATTATTGGCCTGGGCTGATCAGTACAGGTTTCGCCAACCGAGAAACCGACGGATGGTGGGGGACACTCATATCAAGCCACAGTCATCCTCAATTATAATTGCCATCCATGGACATAGTATTAATGTTCACAAAAACTGAACTCTCTCGCAAAAAACTCCTGATCTTGCCCCTGCACGGACGCTGTCCTCTCATCCATCAACTCCAAACGATATTGCTTGGCCTCCTCCAACGTCATCAAACCCCCTTCCTTCTCAGCGCTCCCCGCAACCATATCCAATATTTCCGTGGGCATCTTGGAGAATAACGTTCCGGCGGAGTTCATTGCCTCCCGCGCCCAGTCAGACTGTTGAGGTGCTATGTGAGTAGTGGAAGGAATTGTGTACTCGGGGTCGACAAGGAACAATGCGACGATCTTTCGGTGGCCAGGTTTCGAAGGGTCGGAGAGCTCAAACGGAGAGACTCGGTGCTGGAAGACGTTCGGGAAAGCGATGCATCGTCCTGCGAGAGTCTTGACAGCCCCTAAGACTTGGTTTCCTTCCGTGGATCTTCAAATTGTCACGCATCAGTGAGACTTCGAACCGAAGAGGGTTGTACTCATTCTAAAGCTTGCTTACCCATCCAGCCCGTACGTCAACAACAACCCAAGGTCGTCACTCTGCAGGTAGTTTATATTACCCTGACCGACCGCTGCTCGGAAAGCTAACTGGCTCTCCGTGATGTTATCTGAATCGTAGTAGTATATGCCCGACGCTACGATCCTCTCGTTGATCATGCCTTCAACGTGCCACGATCCACCAGGGTACTTTGGCTTTTCGGGCGTCTGAAGGCCGATAAATCAGAGCGGGATCTAGGCAGGCAGGAAACAATTGAACAATTACCAGAAGAATATTGGCGAGTTTGACAATCACTTGAATCTTTCTGCCTTGCACGGAATATATCTCGTTCCTTTCTGAAATATCCTTGGTGTACCCTTCCTTCGGAACCGTGGGGGTAATCAACGTCCGACTCTCCCTCCACTCGTCATGTGCTTCCTCATATGCCTCATAGTCCTCGAAATCCTCTTCATCCGGCTCGGGATTATCTTCATCCTCTACCCATTCGTAATATCCTCGAATACGATACGGAACCGGATTCTTCGGATGAGAATCGGTGAGCACGCGGTCCCACAAGAATGTGAACCGAGCCACAAGCCCCTCGATAACCTTGTAAAGCTCCGAATGGCGAGACGGGTGAAGGTTGTTGATGTATCCCAGGGCCTTTGCGGATTTTCCGCCTTCGGCGATATCAAAGTCGGTGGGGATCCAAGTGAACTTGTCGGAGACTGCCCACTTGGCGATATAGGATGGCTTCCGCATGTGATCAGTATGGTCGTCACGGTTAAGAGGCTTCATTTCTCCAGGGGTTTGGATGGGGGTATCCTTCTTGAGGGGATACACCGGAGTGCGTCCATATACGCCACAGTAGAGAGAAGGGTGGACTAGGTCAAGAACCTGATTGTCAGAGCGAGGATGCCAGTCCTTTTCTTCGTCCGGAACGTTTTCAAGGGGTTTGACCGCTTCGATGAGCCTTTGAAGGAGGTCCTCTGGGATGAGAGAGTCCGATTCGTAGACTCGAGCATAACAAGATTGCTGTCGGGTTCAGGATGAGACCGAGCTGTCTTGAAAAAACACATCTCACCCCTACCTGAATACCCGTGCTTTCGTCTCTCATCTTGTCATAACCGGCTAACTCAGCGAGGACGTAGTCTATCTCCGCTTCGGACAAGCGCTCGTTTTCCTCAACGGTTGACTCGTGTTCAAGTAGTTCGGTTCGCCATTTCGCCAAAATCTCGGGATTCTTGTACTTGGTCCACCATGAGGGCTTACGCCTCAGCGCGTAGCTAATTTCCTGAAGACGAAGGTCGGATAGCTGATGTAGGTTGATGCGTTAGTCGTGCCGTTAATTTCGTCCGATATCTATGCTCACCGTCAACGGTGTATGGCAGACGAAATCATCGAACTGGATGAATGGGGTCGGAAAGTCCACAGTCATGGTTGCTTAAATGACGATAAAAAAAGGTGGACCTGCCAGCACAACTTATAAATATACTTGCAAACTCGTCTGTGTCGTTATGGTTACGTACTCGATCTGCAGCGCCCGAAGTGGTGCACCCTTGAGTTGAAAATGGGCTCTCGGCATGCCTAAGCCGACCAAGGCCTCTTCGCATCACTTTTATTCAATCACCAGCTGTTGATCATGATTGGCTGTTCGGTCAGCGAAGCTCCAAGCCACCATTCAAATATCAAGAACCACGAAACCGGAGCCCTACCCTATTCATACTTACAGGTTAACGCGATCCAACGCCAGTGTTTTACAAGGATCACTACCCTTTGCGTGAGATATATTTGGACACTTTCCAGGAGTCAAAGGCAGAGCAGCAGTGCGAGTCTCATGATAGTGTGTCAGGGCCCCGGGCAATATCACCGCAAACTCCGCACAGTCTATCTCGCTGAACCTTCCCTCCTTCCACGTGTGCATAACCAGCGCCAACCGAAGTTAATAAATCCACAATATACGCTACCTAGTATAGAACTATTTCCTTCCCATTCCCTTTCAACTTCGGGTATTAGGCTTGCACCGTCCTCGGGCCCCTCGAGCCCTTGCCTTACGTCCCTCTCCAATTGGCACGTGTTTTCCAGTTTAATACCTTTGAGCCAGTTCCTTTAAACTCCAAAGTAATTCAATCCAGTAGTCACGAAAGGCCAAAGTGCCCGCGTGCGTCGATTCAGGAATGAATTTATACTCTAGTTTCAACTAGTCACAAAACAGAGAATAGAGAAACGCCAAAAGGTGCTAGGATTTACTCCGAGACACTCTACCGGATGGTACTTTGGGCTCCTGGTGCTGTTTCCTTTAATCTATCGACGGGTGCATCTGCTGCATTGGCAGCGGCCAAGTCAAGTTTGGATCCTGGTTCCTTGAGCGGTCGCTTCGACTCTCCTTTGAACCCGATATAATATACCCGGCTTCGCTCTCCACCCGGAGAATCACTCTAAAATTCCGTGGAAATGAATTAATATCAGTCCGAACCAGCAGGAATAGTGGTTAGGAGCTTACGAAGAAGAGTGTCACGGAATTGACACTCGCAAAAGCTGAAACCCGGACAGGATACTCTAATGCTTGTTCAGCATTCTCAAGTAAGGAAAGGTCTTGTGTTGGTTTTGATTCGTCAGAGAAGTCGATTCCGTGTGGTGAGTTGACGTAGAGTCGAACTCGTCGAGGACACGTTTCCCCCCGACCTGACCGAGAGCGCCCCCGTGATTTAGCATCCATGAAAGTCTACTTGTATGTGGTATAACTGTACCTAGTTTGATCACCACGCTTCGGATACGAACGTTTTCCGTAAACGGCACATGGACGATCATCTGTCGTCCTTAGTCAGCTCGGCGTGCCAACCACCGAGAACACCGCTGACCTCGTCATCCTCGCCACTGTCGACCCACTTCTCGAGAGTCTCTCTAGCATCCCAAGTCTTCACTATCTCCCTCGCGTCCTCCGGCACAGTCAAATTCAAGCCAAATATATTGTCATGGTCGATGACCCCGTAAAGGTTCGTCACATTTGACGCATTCCCGCCAGCGACTCGACCGAGGAGTGTTGGAGTTAGCTCGACGTCGACAGCGGTAAGGTCATCTGCACAGCCCGACATTATTTCGTTACAGAATGGTTGGGAAGTTGAGTTGTTGGTGGTGGTGGAGGTTCGGGGAAGCCCGACACGCGTCTGAGTGTTTGTCTCACGCTACGGAGATACACTCATCCAAGCCTGAGAGCAGCCGGAACTCCTTCTCCGGCATTTTAATATGCTATATATCGGTATGTCTCCCTAATGTCGGCTACACACGGGATTGTGCTGCTATTCCTAGGCGATGATTACTTCAAGTTGGTCGGATCGTCTCCACGAGAACACGGGCGATGCCTACCTTACAGACTACGGACTACGCTGATAACAGCCTTTGCAGAGAGGTAAGTGCGTAGTTACCATAGTGAAATCTTTCTAATCGAAACCCTTGATCATGCATATGGCCACCCGGCTGAGGGATTAGCTCATGACACTTGTTCCCCATTCTGGTTTGTTTGCTTGGGAGGGCCGACCCCCCACCCGTTTTGGGGAACACCCTACGTGGAATTAAAACAGGGACTACATCGCCTCTCCAAATTTGAGTTCAAACCACAACCACTCGTACACATCTAGTTCACGATGAGCGAAGGCTCCACTGCAGCCGTGAACGATGCTGGCATGTAGGTACTCCTCAGATTTCGAGCCTCCCCATACACCTCACCTGAAAGCGATTTACAGAAACTCTGCTACTCAGCCCCCGGCCGGGAGCAATCAGGTTCCGAAACCGCTCCCGGATACGTCCTCCAATCCGCCCACGAACGACAGAAACCGGCTTTGGAAGCGCTACCAGGAGGAAGCGGCAGCTTACGACGCTCACTTCCTTGAAAAGCATAACAAGTCTCTTGATCTAGTTGTGCTATGTGTAAGCGGCTTCTCCGAACAACATCACGTTCAAATGTTTACGTGTCACGACACCCGTGACGACCCTAGGCGGGTCTTTTTTCCGCAGTTACAGGGAGCTTTATCATATACCTCCAGCCTAGCTTGAGCCAAGATCCCAACGAAGCGACGCAGGCTCTGCTAAAGATCATCATACTCCAGCTCGCAAGAAACACCACCCTCACCAACATCCAGCCGCCGACTTGGGAGGGTCCCTCAGAGTCCGTCATTTGGACACAGAGCCTCCTCTACGCAAGCCTAGGATGCTTCTTTTTCGGCGTGGTGGGAGCCTACTCGGGCAAACACTGGCTCGGGCAATACAGGAAAGACCACGTCTGGAGGAACATGGATGAGTGGAGGCGGTCGCGTCAGGAGAAGCTGGACGCCATTCACGACTGGCACGTGCCGACGGTGCTAGGGCTGCTGCCCGCTCTGTTGCTGGTCGGTATCCTCTTACTGGGAGCCGCGATGACCACGATGCTTTGGTCCCAGCCAAAGAAAATCGCAATTGTGGTGACGGTGATGTTCGCTGTCGGGGCTCTCGCTGGCATACTGATGTTTATACTGTCGGTCGCCAATCCCAAATGCCCTTACTCGACACCCATATCTGAGGCATCTCGACGTATCATTATGTCTCAAATCTCCAGGCTTAAAGAGGCCAGAACCCGTTGGCGCAGATGGCGAAGAGCCCATCCCAGCAAAAGGAAGCTCTTCTCAGCCTGTGTCGACCACGTCTTGGACCAGCTATCAAAAATGTTTACGCGTGTCCAAGTATTCGTATTTCGGTATTATGCGGCACAGGGGTCGAGGAAGCGCGCCAGGAGAGAAACATTCGAAAGCCTACGTCCCATCGGCCATGAATACCTGGACGCAGTCGATCAAGAGCGCGACGCTCCTTCAGTCATTTGGATACTGGCCAACTCTACTGATCCGTATTCCACTTTCATTGCGGCGCTTCCGACCGTCCAGGAATTCCGATGGCCGGCCAAGGGTTACGATCTTACCCACATATTCCACCGTTTCATCTACGCCCTCAACGGCACGTTCAGTCACCGTGGCCAGGACTTCCGCCCGTGCCTGAATCCTAAGAAGGAAGATACGGCCGTCACCCTCTCCAAGGCAATCCTGTGCCTGAGCTACGCAATCCCAACTGAGCGGCTGACGAAGAATGTAGTGTGCGGAGCAGCGACGCTTTCTGAAGTCAAAGTTGGAGAGGACTTGGAATTCTTATTGGCGGAGATATGCAATCGATTTGGCATACAAGGGTCTCTTTTCCGAGAACCAAGCCAACGTGTTCCCGACAACCTGTTACCATGGGCATCGTATTTCATCCTTCACAAACTTTGCAACTCTGACAGAAATCAGCTGAGCAAGGAGTTGCTCGATCAAGCAATCGATATCGGAACTAGGACACTGGAAATACGACCGTTGCCTCCACCTCGCACGATCGCAAATGCCCTTATGGCCATTGCAATCGTCCTTGGGACTGATGAAAGTACCGATCATATATTAATGGTTGATAAAAGGTGTGCATTCACGCCTAACAGAGGTTCACCGTACTCATTAACATTTTGGTTTTGGGGAAAGTTGGGGGACCACTGCGCTTATAAACCACATCTTAAAAAAGGTCAAGGGATACCTCGATGCAGATCACCATCCTCTCCCGAGCGGGCCTCCAAGAGATATGATGATGTATTCCAGCAAGGTGATCGGACCTCTCTTCAAGTTGTGGGAAGAAAACACTCGGGATGCGTTCCAGGCCGTCGACGTCGGCACGTATTACGTGCTCGGCACCTTGACTCCAACAGTGGTTCAGAAAGCGAAGAGTCTACTTCGGGCCCCAGCTCTTTGGATGAGTGACGAAGCTTACAAGGTGTTTTGGTCTGGGAAAGTGGGGCAGCTTGCGGGTGGGAAGCACCATCCGACAATGCACAATGTCCTCCTCAGAACGATCCTCCTACCTACCTGGGAAGAGGTGAAGCGCGAAGAGGCTCAATTTGATCTCGGAACCATCAAGGCCATTGCTAGGTTGACGATCGAATGCATAGACATAGACCGCTGGAGACCGTCAAGCAATGCTTTAGGAGCAAAGTTGCGGGACGCTGTGGAAGGGGCGTATCAAAGAACTGTCGGCCAGCCCGGTACCTGTGATATTGCTGTGGACGAAAAGAGCCACCCAAAAGCGGTGGTGCGGGTCTTAAATGCGCTTCTCCAGCTTGAAGATACCGCGGTCATCGAGCCAGCCAAGGCCATCGACTAGCAGCAGAAGAGGGTGTAAAGGAAAGAGAGCTCCCGTTGGAAGCGGACATAGAATTCATAACCTATAATTCAGAATAATCACATTTAATTTATCCTTGGCAACTGATGCGCAAAATACTATATAGACAAGAGGGAAAGGCGGCGCGCCTGTCAGAGTCGACGAAACCACAGGGATCGAAACCGAATGGAGATGAGCGCCGTCAGATTTTGTACCGTCTACTACGTCTCCATGGAGCCAAGTTTGTAACGATTAGCACAAAGCATCGGTCACGCAAGTCTTCGCGCAAAAAAATAAGTGAAGGAACGTGACACGGCACAATACAAATCTGCCGTGTTCCTCCTATTGACAGGTATTCCCATCTCAAGAGCGACCCTAGTCGAACAGTTAAACCATGGGAAAGTGTTCAAGATGAAGGGCCGACCGAATAGCGAATCCGCAGTCACACCGTTACCTGAGAATCCATATGGACTTGTTCTCGTTAACTACGTGACGAATTTGTTAATCAACAACATAGTGAGGAACACGAGTCAAGCAAAGGTAGAGCACGGCTATTATTGACGTGTGGGGATTCCGAAGTCTTAGGTAGGCTTGGTCTGGGGAAGCGGAAGCCGTCGGGGAGGGTCTATCCTGACCGTCCCCGGCATACGAAGAAGAATTCGCATCCGATGTGTTCAGTCCGCAGCTGGAAAGTTTGCCTTGCGAATGCGGCGAAGGTGTTACAAGGGGGGAGTGTGACGGTTGAGTGACGTACCCGAGTGGACCCCGAAGTCCTTTTCTTAGCACCCACGAGTCGCGCGCAGAAAAAAGACTTGAGCTGCTTCCCGCACGCCCGCTTGTCGATCATTTCCCCTCCCTCTCCCTCTTCTCGGTCCACTCTCTTTCCTCGCTCCGGCACCTCAAGGACAAGGACAAGGACGACTAGTTGGTTAGCTGTGTATCTTCTGCCAACGTAGGGTAAGTGTGTCAGAACCATCTGGTGCTATCTCCCCCCAGCATCACACCATACGATGGTTGCCATCTTCTCAGCATCCGGCTAACTTTTGCTCTCTCCGAACTCTTCGCTATTACTTCAATTCGGACTGGACAACACTGGGCGGTTTTTTCCTTCCGCTCCTTCTATTCGCTTTTTTTCCAAATGATGGACAGTCCGAATTCGAATCCGAACGTCGAAGGCGAAGCATCAACGAGCAACGCTACTCGACCTCGACTACAACTACAACTACAACGACTGGCATCCCGCCGACCACATTCTTTACTCTCTTTTCGCTCCTTTTCACTGTCAATGTTCACCCCGCCTCCAAGTCCACTACCGCCACGACGAAAGTCCCCGCCGTCGCCTCTCAGCCAGCAAGTCGACCTCTCCTCAGATGAGCTCGAATACAGCCCATACGAAGACGACGACTCTCAACCCTCGACACCAATCTACGCAGAGCTGAGCGAAAAGGCATCAACACCCCCTCCCATTCGCGTACCGCCGGGCCCGTCTCGCAACTCCGCAAAGTCCGCACGGCGACGAATATTGATCCCGCTCGTGGCGATTGTCCTCGTTCTCGTAGCCGCCGCTTCATCCCGCTACGACGTCAACCTCAAGTGGAGAACACCATCAACATCAACAGGACGGCCCCAGCCACCTTCAACCGACGTTCCCGTCGCGGGCTTCGGGGCCGAGTCCGGCGAGCACGTAGCAGGGCATTCGCACGACCCAAACAGAACATCACGTTCTCCAGGCACGCACGGGCATCACAATCGCAAGCCACGAATCGGTTTATCAAATCATTGGAATCCGACGCCGTCCTCTACAAGCTCGGAAGAGTTGGATAAGCGGGGAGCGGACGAACTTGATGCCGTCCAATTGGCAGCCGATACCACCTCCCCTTCAATCCCCGACCCACCGTACCCAGTCCCCACACCTTTCCCTCAACCATTCGACACGACGTTCTCGTACAACTTTACCACTTCCTCGTGTCAATCTTGGTTCGCCAACAGCCTCCTTGCGAACCTCACTTTCCGCCAATGCCGTCCGCTGTCTCTCCTCTTACCCGCAAGCGCGGCGTTTTTCCAAGCGCAGAGCAATTTGACTACGCTCACGGCTGTCATCGGTGGAACGTGTGCTACTGTCCGGAGCGCGGATGATTGTACGGGTACTATGAGTTGGTTGGCGAGCGAGATCCAGAAGGATACTGTTTGTGGGCTGGATTTGAAGGCTAAGAATGCGATGGCGTTGGAAGCTTTGAATGGGTTCAGGAATTATCAGTTTATGCGGGAAGCAGGTACGCTTACGACTCTTTTGACGATATGGTTTGCAAACCGTTAACACGGAAACAAATAGGTTGCCTGATCAACCAACGCACCAACTCGTACTGCTTAGTCGACGCGGTCGCTTCCTCCTCACCAGTCGACTTTTACTTCTACACCCTCCCACTCGGCACACCTCTACCAAACAAGACAACACCATCATGTAGCACCTGCGTCGAATCGTTGCTCTCGATATACGCCACGGAGGCCGGGAACAAGACGTTGGACATTGCAAAGACGTACCCTGGAGCCGCTTCAAAGGCGATCGACGTCTGCGGGGCAAACTACGCTACGATACCCTCTGGGGTCAGTTTGAGCGGTGCGATGGGCCTCAAGTTGGCCAGTGGGAAGGAGATGATTTGGCTGAGCGTGATGTGGACGTGCTTGGTGGGTGTTTTGGTTGGGGTTGGGTTGGTTGGGATGTGAGAAGGAAAGGGTGCGGTGCAGTGTCCTGGTTCGGAAGCTGGCGCACACGAATTTGATGGAAGACTGGTCGTCGCTCTGACGCCCTTCCATCAGTTCGTTGTGGTCCCTTCGATTCTAGCCACCTCACCACTTTCCCCCACCATCTCTCACCTCATCCATTGTCACGCTTCTTTCGACGGCTCCTTCACGACTCCCGCACACAAACTGTTTTTTTTCTTCCTCGCTCCTCCAATTTTTGGTCTCTGGTCATTCGGCTTGCAACGCACAAGATAAGTTAAACAATCTATTGTTACCGCCCCTTTCCTTTGTATAGCTTCGGTTCTTTTTCCCTCCACCCCCTTCGTCTGCATATATACCTTGCGAACCTTTTTCCTTCTTACCACTAGTCCCGCTACCCCCCGCCCTCCTCTCATCTCCGC
Organism: Tulasnella sp. 424; assembly: GCA_019633425.1. NCBI lineage: Eukaryota > Fungi > Basidiomycota > Agaricomycetes > Cantharellales > Tulasnellaceae > Tulasnella > Tulasnella sp. 424. Next base: position 127,008 of record WSUB01000047.1, on the reverse strand, counting down.
ATTCACGCATAACATACACATCGTATCGGTTCATATTTCTCTGGCCTTTTCATTTGGGTTCACCCGTCGAGTTGGGACTTCACACTTTGGTCCAACTTGAACTTTCAGAATCTGACCAGGATGGGTTTGTCGCGTTCCTTTTTTTCCTTCTTTCTCTCTTCATTCTTCCCGGTTTCACTCTTATATCTCGACGTATATCTGGCGGATTATATGGAATGGTTGGTTTGGTGTTCGTCAACTCTTACGTAATTACTTCAAGTTGAGGCAGGGGACTGGGTTCTTGTTTAGAGTTCCGGGGGTAATTAATGTGATCGGGCAGACAAGGCCCCCTCAACCAATACGTTATAAAAAAACAATGCTTACTCGATCGTCGGCATGAGCGGGAGCGCTAGTGAACCGTGGGATGTATACCTCGTGCCGGCCTCAAACCAAACCCTACGCTCTCCATCAAACTCCTCCACCCATCGCGATGTTTAGGCAAAGCTGGGGTCAGGATACTCAGCAAAACCAGCAAGAACAAAATCCCACGACAGGAACCTTTGGACAACCTGCCCAGCCGACTGGATTTACAGGTAGGAACTTTCATCCTTCGACTTGCGCCCGCGAAATAAGCGAATCTTGACTAATGTGCTGCAACGACGCCGCAAATACGTCCACAACCGCAACTAATGGGTTGGAGAGTTCGGCTCGACGACGGGTGCTACTGGTCTCTTCGGCCGTCCAGCCACTTCTTCAGGCGCATTTGGATCCTCAACGACTCCAACTACGACTACAGGTGGACTGTTTGGAAGCAAACCTGTCGCTACAACCACCACAACAGGCCTTGACAACACTGGCTCCGGTACCACCCCAGCAGGAACCATCAATGGAACCGCAAGGCCTACCTATCAAGTCACGTTCGAACGAGAAGGGAGCGACCGGCTGAGGGTAGTATATCTAGCCATCACCTGCATGCCTGCCTACAAGAACCACTCTTTCGAAGAACTGCGCTTACAGGATTACACTGCCGGACTGAAGTCTGCCAGAAGGACTGGATTTTATGGAACCAGGGCCTTTGGGTCGACAGCCACCCCTGGTGCGTTCGGTTGCCTAGGGACGTTAAGGTCGGATTACTGATCCCTGTGTAACACTGGCTCCGGTACCATCAATGGAACCGCAGGTCCTGCCTATCAAGTCACGCTCGGAAAAGACGTGCGCGGCCCGCTGATGGTAGCTTATCAAGCCATCACCTGCATGCCTGCCTACAAGAACTACTCTTTCGAAGAACTGCGCTTACAATATTACACTGCCGAACTGACGACTGCCACAAGCACTGGATTTGATGGAACCGGGGCCTTTGGGTCGGCGGCGATCCCTGTCACGACCGCTGGTGCGTTCGGTTGCCTAGGGACGTTAAGGTCGGATTACTGATCCCTGTGTCTCTAGCGACAAATACTGCTGCGCCCACGAGAGGTCTCTTCGGCAACAACGGTCAAACTAAAACTCAGGCAACAACGGTCAAACTAAAACTCAGGCAACGACGGGTGGCCTCTTTGGGCAGAATACGCCACAGCAGCGGCAACAGCCAGCGGCTGGCGGGTTTGGTACGACTGGCAGCTTCAGAACCGGCGGAGGATCGTTGGGCCAGCATCAGCAAAGACAGCCTCAGCAGCAACGGCCTCAGCAGGCGACTACTGGTGGACGTGAGTATCATATTCGTATCCTCAAGTATTGAGGATTAATGTCTCCTTCAGTTTTCGGTCAGCAACCCGCTCAACAAACCCAACTCGCTCAAAACAATCAACAGCAACAGCAGCCCCAACAGCAGCCGCAATCTACCGGCCTTTTCGCAGGGAGTTTGTTCGGCCCAAAGCCTACCGAGCCTGTTATTGAAGGACTGTTTGGCAACACCCCAAAAACCTTGGCAACCGGAATCAGCCTCTTCAGAGAGAACACTCGCCCCGCTCAGACTGACGGAGGATTATTTGGCGGTCTTGGCGCTTCAACAGCTGGCCAGCAACAGCAGCAACAACAGCAAACGGCCGGGCTTTTCAGCCAAAGACCAACTGGGTCGGGTTTGTTCGAAAGTATTACCACGGGCACTGGAGGGGGGCTATTCGGGTCGACCACTGCTACTCCGGTCGCATCCAACGGGAGCGTTTTCTTCGGAAGCCAAGGGTCTGCTTTGAATGGTGGACTTCTAGGTCAAAGCCCACAGCCCTTGATCGATTTGCTCGCCGGAACGCCCACGAATTCCTTCGCAACCACGACCGCCTCCGACGCATCCCAGACCACGCCAATTGAAGAAGATACTACATTCACCACCGGAAGTGGTGTCAAGTTAAGTGCCTCGATTGTGGTGAGTGATTCGCCAAGCAACCGGTCTTGATCCGTAATCAATATGGTTTCTACAGAGGCAGAATCTTACGAAGCTGCAATGTTATTCCATCCCTGGGGAAAGACTTCAAGTTCGGCCGAAGGCTTTTGCCAGCGGAGGGTTTGGGACGGTCAAGCTAGCTACGTTGTTACCAATCAGCGATTCACAGAGTGATGAGGTCGCTGTGGTTGTGAAGGAACTTAGGGTTGATACAACACAAGTACTTCCACTCCGAGCTGCATATGTATGTCCCGACGCATCGTTACTCGTCAGATTTTGCGGGCATATTGAAAACCTTCCGTAGAGACTCGTTCGGGAGACCATGGTCTGGTCAATGTGCAAACATGAAAATATCCTCGAGTTCCTCGGCTACCACCTCGGAGAGGATTTCGATCCGGCGTATCTCATCTCTCCGTACATGAAAAATGGCAATGTGAAAGACTATTTGGCTACGAACGAAGTCGATACTCAGAAGCTTTTGGGATTAGTACGTTCCATGAGGCCGAGGTTGCAGACATGTACATCGCCTCATTCCACCCACTCTTAGGTCCGGGATACCCTCAACGGCTTGGCTTATCTCCATTCGCGAAATCCTCCCGTCATACATGGCGACTTGAAAGCTGTATGTCCCGTCTCCTCACGCCACACCAGATCCTTCGTTATCCAGCCGGGGTCCAGAGTTTGGTCTTAGGGAACCCTCTTGCTGCCCAATGGTACTGGGGTAATGATCATACTAGACTCATGTTCTTCACTTGGATCTACAACAGGCAAACGTACTCATCAGCGAGTGCCACAGGGCGCTGCTTTGTGACTTTGGCTTGGCGGAAATCATGCAGGACTTTCCAACGGGCAACACTACAAGCAGCGACATTAGGGGATCAACCAGGTGGTGCCCTCCAGAGGTGCTAACCCATAACCGGCGGACGCTCATGAGCGACATCTGGGCATGGGGCTGTCTCGTCTTGGAGGTATAAATCAATCTCTCGCTCTCAGGATAGGCAGGGTGGTCATGACCAACCTCTCCTTTGGTAGATGATGACAGGAAAAATACCTTACCACGAGGTTCAGAATGAGTATCTCGTTCCCGTGCTCATGATTTCGGATTCAAAGACCCCGGAGCCAAGTGTGGAACCACTCTTGCCGCCTGGCATACTCGACATGCTTCGGGATTGCTGGAACTTGGACCCAAATGGACGACCAGTGGCATCTGCCTGCATGGCTGTAATCGAAACAGCAACAGAAGCCCTCACAATGCAAGGTGTAGACAATGTAGACTCGCTTACATAATATATTGGTTCAAATTCTTACAAAACTCCTTTGTTTGTTCTTGTATTTTTGTTGTTGTGGACCCTACTATTAAGTACCCTCCGGGGTTAGTTTGAGTGGTGCGATGGGCCTCAAGCTGGCGAGTGGGAAGGAGATGATTGGTTGAGCGTGATGTGGACGTTTTTGGGTGTGTTTTGGTTGGGGTTGGGTTGGTTGGGATGTGAGAGGGTAAAGGGTGCGGTGCACTGCGTTGGTTCGGAAGCTGGCGCACACAAATTTGATGGAAGATTGTCGTCGCTTTGACATCCCCTCCATCGGTTCGTGGTCCCTTCCATTCCAGCCACCTCACCATCTCTCACCTCATCCATTGTCACGCTTCTTCGACGGCTCCTTCACGACTCCCGAACACAAACCTTTTTTTTTCCTCGCTCCTCCAATGTTTGGTCTCTGGTCATTCGGCTTGCACGCACAAGATAAGTTAAACAATCTATTGTTACCGCCCCCTTTCCTTTAAAGCTTTGTACAGCTTCGGTTTTTTCCCCCTCCAACCCCCTTCGTCTTGTCCTCTTTTTTTTTTCGAAGCATATATACCTTGCGAACCTTTTTTTTCCCCTTCTTACCACTAGTCCCGCTAACCCCCTGCCCTCCTCTCATCTCGCATTCACGCATAACATACACATCGTATCGGTTCATATTTCTCTGGCCTTTTCAGTTGAGTTTGCCGTCTAGTTGGGACTTCACACTTTGGTCCAACTTGAACTTTCGGAATCTGACCAGGATGGGTTTGTCGCGTTCCTTTTTTTTCTTCTTTCTCTTTTCCTTCTTCCCGGTTTCACTCTTATATTTCGACGTATATCTGGCGGATTATATGCTTTGACGAGTGGGAGGATGGATCGGCACTGTCGACTATTTATGGGTTTCGAAGGTGAGTTCTTGAACGCAGGTCGTGACCGATACATGCTCAGACTATACGCTACGCCAATGCTCTTTAGGGGGTTCAGGGCCTTCCACTGGCAAGAATTAGGTTCAGTCGGAACTCCACCTGGAAGATGTATAGCGTTCCCAAACAACTATCAGCACTATATCTCTTCTTCTAGGCTGAGGAACTGGCCGAACCCAGGTCACCAGAAAATCATCGCGCTTTTCCTCGTTGATCCTGAATGCACCATCCCTTCGACCACTCATATCCCACCACAACAATCTGATTGGACTCGTGAGGTTATTGGTACTGCCGACACGTTGTTTTCAAGGCTGCCGACGGAGCTATTAGACATGGTAGTAGGTGCCGCACAGGCTGGGGGTGTGCTGATGACACAGGATGAATCGAAGGCGTACAGGCTGAAAATGATGGAGAGGAGGAAGGGGTTCGAGGAGGATCTGAATGATTGCTAGTTCGACGCGGACTTGAACTTCACGGAGTAGGAAGCGTCGCGAACGGATTTTGTGTTCAGATCAGTTCCGGCGATAATTGACTTGTAATAATGGTGCATACAGATCCTGCAGCTGGAAGCACCTCGAGGATAGTCCAATACGTTATGAGAACCATGCTTCAGTCGTCGAAATGGCTCGATCGTCTGCGAGGGTTGTGAGGTGGAGAGGGAGCGCTGGCAAAGGGACAATCTTGAGATTTTCGTACGGTGAAAACGGGCCAAACCCTTCGGAAGTGGACTACCTTTTCGCCGCGCCTTTTCATTGGGCGAAAGTTATCTGGTACTTTCTCTGAATGCTTTCGTCACGTTAATATGCTAGCGAAAAGCGATCCGATTGGCCCATGACATCATTTTCGTCACCATTTCACAACACGTAGCACGTGGCGACAAACTCCGATCCGTCCTATAAAGGGAGGACCGCTTCCCAGGATTTTCGCGAAGTCCTGTTAACGGTTTCACCTGACTAAAAGGTCGACCTCGGCTCTGTGTGTCACAGCTAGAAACAATCATGCCTGTTTTTTTCCCTCTTCCATTTTCCTCGTTTGCTGGCTTGGGGCGTCATGTTGCCCTCCATCCATGGACGGTAAGCCCACGCCTCCCAGCTAGAGCCGCCGCACGGAACTAACATCATGGTTATGTATTAGCTTTGCGACCTCCGGATGCAGGAGTATAGCTACGCCCTCAGATCAAAGCCCTCGTGGTGGACCGAGTACAAGGACCCAAACGCCGTAGCCAAATGGAAGGCTGAAATCCTCGACAAGGAGAAGAGTATCAACGAGGATGAGAGACTCTCCGAGGCGGAGATTGATTACATTCTCGCCGAATTGGCTGGATACGACAAGATGCGGGATGAGAGCACTGGTATACAGGTACGAGTGCGGCTGATAGCCTTGCTCAATCTGGCTCTCAACGGGAGCCCATCAGCAATCCTGTTTCACTGGATTCTACGAATCAGACACCCTCATCCCGAAACAGCTCCGTCAAAGACTCCTCGAAGCTGTCAAGCCTCTTGAAGACGTCCCTGAGGAGCAAAAGGACTGGCGCCCTCAATCGAACAACCAAATCCTCGACCTCGTCGATCCATCCCTGTACTGCGGTGTATACGGGCGAACCCTCACGGCCCGTTTGCACAAGGACTGCGGTGATGGAGGCTCAACGAAAGTCGGTCAGCTCAAACACAAATCCAATGCAGCGCACGTCTGGGAACGGGCCGAATGGGCATTGTCGAAACGGTTCACCTGGATCCCTACCGACTTCAACATCGCCAAAGGCGGTCGATCGGCAAAAGCCGTAAGCTACATCAACAACATCAATCCGTCACGTCACTCAGACCTTCACAAAGTCGTCGAAGAAGTTGTGGCTCGCTTCTCGTTCCTGTGGGATCGAGTTCTTACAGATCTTAACCCTCGTAACCCCCTTCCTTACCGAATCATAGAACGGTATGATGAAAAGGGTGGTATGAAGAGTAATAGAACCCCTTACGAACGCCCGACGATGGACTCCGAAGAATATACGGAGGATATCTCAAGCAGGGAGGCGCGTCACTCGGTCCAGGGCAAGAGAGTTCAGGTTTTCGTCAAGCTTTTCAACATTGTGCTCGGGAGCATTGGTTTGATGGTCTTTGTGACTGTAATTCTCCTGCTGACAGGTCCTGATTGATATCGTCTCCCAGACGCCTGAAAACCCAATATTCCCGGGTATAACGTGGCGAGTTGAGAGAATGCAGAACGAGAAAATTCTTGCCTGTGGAACTTACTGTTACGAGTCAAAGAATGTTATAGAGACAGAGCTGTCCTTCCGTACCGTTGTCCGTGGTTTCCACTACCCTTCCCCTCGGGACGGGAAGTGGAATGGTGAATCGGGTCTGTTTAAGACTTACGGGCTGAAGAGGTGGGTTCCTGAACACAGGTCGTGACCGATACATGCTCATACGATACGCTACCCCAATGCTCTTTAGCGGGTCCAAGGGCTTTCAAGTTATAGGTTCTGTCAAAACTCCACCTGGAAGATGTATAGTGTTCCCGAACATCTACCAGCACCGAATATCTTCACTCAGGCTGATGGACGAGACGAACCCGGGTCACCGAAAAATCATTGCGCTTTTCCTCGTCGATCCCGA
>WSUB01000047.1:96022-119738 GCA_019633425.1 Tulasnella sp. 424 | reverse complement strand
AATATCTTCACTCAGGCTGATGGACGAGACGAACCCGGGTCACCGAAAAATCATTGCGCTTTTCCTCGTCGATCCCGAATGCACCATTCCTTCGACCACACAGGTCCCGCCACAGCAATCTGCTTGGACTCGCGAGGCAATTGGCACTGCCCACACGCTATTTTCGAGGTTGCCGAGAGAGGTATTGGACATGATAGAAGATGCTGCACGGGCTGGGGGATCGCTGATGACACTGGACGAGTCAAAGGCGTACAGGCTGGAAATGATGGAGGCGATGAGCAGGTGCGGAGAGGGTCAGAACGAGCACAATTTCGAAACGGAGATAAACTTTGTATATGGTTAGGGAGAGTCGTGAACGAATTTTGTCTGGCGAACTCTCCCCAAAACCTCTGCTAGAATAAATCAGTTGCGTTTTAGCTGAAGATGCTACACAACACCTAGCTGGGGAGCTCAGGGACTCGTACCGAGAGAACTAGTTACTGAGGAAGACCACCTCAAAGTCCGACCAGATATCATATTATCGGTCCTATACTAAGACTAACAGATAAGTATCATGCAGAACGAGTTGGGTTTCGAACGGCGATGCTTCGGAGGACCGCCGATGGGCGCGCTGAGGCTCCTTCGCCCAGAAGCGGCATTGGTGGGCGGATTCCGGTTTGAAAAGTTAAGCCAACCGTTCTCCGAGATCCAGTACAAACTATCTCTGCGTTTTGCTTTTGATGCCCTCTGTATTTGGAAATTTTACGAGTCACACTACCTCAAGGACACAGTAATACGTATACGTTACTAAAAAACTAGGATTCAGGCTTCGAAATGACTCGAATATAGCGAGCCCTCCGGTATTATAAGGTCAAGAGAATTATTCTTGCTCTCAATGCTTGAGAACCTATGTCTGTGAAATTCCCTCTTCCATTTTCCTCTCTTGTTGATCGCTACGGAGATCGAGCTGCCCCAAGCCCATGGACGGTAAGCTCATGCCACCCAGCAAGAGCCGCCCAACGGAACTGACATCGTAGTTATACGTTAGCTTTGCGACCTCCGGATGCAGGAGTATAGCTACGCACTCAGATGCAAGCCTTCATGGTGGACCGAGTACAAGGACCCAAAGGTTGTAGCTAAATGGAAGGCTGAAATTCTTGACCAGGAGAAGGATACCTTCGAGGGGGAGAGATTATCCGAGGCGGAGATTGATTACATTCTCGCCGAATTGGCTGGATACGACAAGATGCGGGATGAGAGCACTGGTCTACAGGTACGATTGCGGCTGGTAGCTTCGTTCGATCTAGCACTCAACGGGAAACTCGTTAGCAATCCTGTTTCGCTGGAGTCTACGAATCAGACGCTCTCATTCCAGAAGAGCTCCGTCAAAGGCTCCTCGAAGCTGTCAAGCCTCTTGAAGGCGGCCCTGATGAGCAAAAGGACTGGCGCCCTCAATGTAACAACCAAGTCCGCGACCTCGTCGATCCATCCCTGTACTGCGGTGTTTACGGGCGGACTCTCGCATACCATTTGCACAAGGACTGCGATGACGGAGGCCCAAAGAAAACCGGTCAGCTCAATCACGAATCGCATGCAGCGCACGTGCGGGAATGCCCCGAATGGGCAGTATCGGAACAGTTCACCTGGATCCCTACCGACTTCGACATCACCGAAGACGGTCGATCGGCAAAGGCCGTTGAATACATCAACAACGTCCATCCGTCACGTCATTCAGACCTTCACAAAGTCATCGAAGAAGTTGTGGCTCGCTTCTCGTTTCTGTGGGATCGAGTTCTCACCGATCTTCACCCTCGTAACCCCGTTCGTTACCGAATCAACGACTCCTACGAATGGGATGTGAGCCGTGATACAGCCCCTTACGAAGACAGCTACGACGACGAGGACGCATGGCACAGAGCCCTGGAATTTTGGAGAGAGGACCGATTCGCGATTCGCCCAACGGTGGACTCCAAGGAATACACGGAGGATATCTCAAGCAAGAAAGAACTTTACTCGGTCCAGGGAAAGAGAGTTCAGGTTTTCGTCAAGCTTTTCAACATTGTGCTCGTGAGCATTGCCAGTTTGATGGTCTTCGTGGTTGTACTTCTCCTGCTGACAGGTTCTGATCGATGTCGTCTGTCAGACCCCTGAGAACCCGATATTCCTGGGTACACCGTGGCGCGTTGAGGGAATGGCGAATGAGAGAATTATCGCCTGCGGAACTTACTGCTACGAGTCAAAGAACATTATGGAGACAGAGGTGTCCTTCCGTACCGCCGTCTGTGAATGCTTCAAAATTGACACGAGGTTTGAAGATGAAACGGGACTATTTTCGACTTACGGACTTTCTAGGTGAGTCCATAAACATCGGTCATGACCGATACATGCTCAGTGTATACACTACGCCAACGCTCTTTAGCGGGCGCGAGGGTTTCCAAAAATTAGGTTCTGTCAAAACTCCACCTGGAAGATGTATAGCTTTCCAGAACCTCTACCAGCACCGGATATCTTCACTCAGGCTGATGGACGAGACGAACCCGGGTCACCGAAAAATCATTGCGCTTTTCCTCGTCGATCCCGAATGCACCATTCCTTCAACCACACAGGTCCCACCACAGCAATCTGTTTGGATTCGCGAGGCCATTGGCACTGCCGACACGCTATTTTCGAGGCTGCCGATAGAGGTATTGGACATGGTAGAAGATGCTGCACGGGCTGGGGGATCGTTGTTGACACTGGATGAGTCAAAGGCGTACAGACTGGAGATGATGGAGAGGATGAGCAGGTGCGAGAAGGATCAGAATAAGCACTATTTCGAAACGAAGTTGGACTTCGAGGACTAGGGAGAGTCGTGAACGAATTCTGTCTAACAGACTCCCCTAAAAAATCTCTTCTAGAATAACTCAGTTGCTTTTTAGCTGGTGGACACTACCCAGCTGGAGTTCTCAAGGACTCGTATTGAGGGGACGAAGCCAGACGATCTCAAAAGTCCGACCGTATATCCCGGAAACGGTCCAATCCAAACAAGAATAAATATCCCGCCGGCAAATTTGCTCTCCGAACACCGACGCCGAAGAGGGCTGCTGACGGACGAGGCTAGCCTCCTTCGCACCCGGGCTGTCGAGGCGACCCTCAAGACCCATACCAATGAGCATTTTTGGAACCGGGTCGACGGATCCTGGTCTGAGAAGTGAGGGCAGTAGATCTCTGAAGGTCCATTGCGAAATAGCTTAGCATTGCACGCAAAGCTTTCTGTAATCGGATAATACTACGAGCCACAGAACCTCGAGACACACAAATACGTCAAAGACGACGATTTATGCATGGAAATGACTCAAAAGTTGGCAAGGCTTCAAGGCCTATAAGCGGAGACAATTACGCTCGTAGTCAATGCTGGAACAACTACTGTAAAAGGATCTCGTCCATTTTCTCTACCGGCAGATAAGGGATTACTGCTCTTTAGGCTGATCCTCCTTCGCCTCCGCGGCCTTCTCGTCAACGTCCATTTCGGTATCCACGTCACTCGATTTCGCGGGGACCGACGTAGGGCTGGTAGGATCGAGCCCAGAGTTGGCAGCGACCTCCTCTCTGCCTCGTTCGAAAAGGGCTCGCCGCACTTCCGGTTCAGGTGTCGAGCTCCTGACAAACCTATCGCTCAGGTTTCCTAGGGGGCCTCCACCGCCGTTGCTGGCTCCTCCAATATTGCCGTTGCTGTTGAACCCAGCCCCGCCGCTTGCTGAAGGGAACATAGATGAGCCGAAAAGATCCGCATCGTCCATCTCCATATCGTCCATGTCCACTACTGCTCTCACAGCGTTTGGATTATTTAGGTTTGTTGTAGAACTGAGTGCCCGAGGGTGGTCCGTGAGATGGTTGCTGTCCGCGGACGGGTCATCCAATTCGTCCACAAGACCCAAACGCGGCGAGGGAGGAACGTCGACTTCTGTGTCTCCGTTGAGCATCATGGGACTGGGTGTAGCATGAGCCGATGTTCCATTACGACCTCCTGGGATGGGTTGGCCGGTAACTGGGTCCAAGTCCGGATGAAGGAACGGGATTGGGCTGAATAATGGGGTCATGGCGAGTTTGAGAGCACTATCTGACAGAGTTGGTGAGAGGATCGATTGAGCGGCAGTGGCAGCGTATGTGTCGGTGGTATACTGATCGGCAGTTGATGTGACAAGGAGGGTGCGTTCGAAAGCGCGCAAAAATTTGCCGAGGGATTTGTAAATGCTCGGACGAGTTAGAAGTTCGCATATCCTCTGGATTGTGAAAGGAGGATGCCTGAAAGAATATTTTAAGCTTTCCGTATCCCAGGTCCCTATTTAACGTGAAGTTGACCTACTCGTCGAACTCGTCCAACATTCCGAATATTCGCTCCATCTCCTCGTTGGCCTCACTGACTGTCAGCTTTGTGGGCATGACCTTCCCATCGTCGTTCATCCTTCGAGGAAATGGCGGAAGTATTAGTCCATGCTGTGTTGACGGTCGTTGTTCAATGGCGGACGGTGATATAGCAATCGTCGGCTGGATGTGCTGCTCAGTGAGGGGGGTACGTGGGCCCCCAATGGTACTTTCAACGAGTGTCGCATCCGAGCTGGAGAGGTCCCTCCTTGCGAGGTGCTCTTGATTCGCTAGAAACGCTGCGATGACCTGAGAGACTGGGAGTAAGATAACTCGTCGACCTATTGTCCGACAGACTCACCACAGACCTGATGAAGCCGTCTCTTGAGCGAGTCTCGCATGGGTAGCCAATCCCAATCACTGGAAAACAGGGTCTCAGTTAAAGATATATGATTTCGTGCTGCGTGGTATTCACGGCACCAGATTGTCCGCTGCTGCTTTCTCTATATTGTCGTCGTATCCTGAAGCGATGAGGTTTGTCAGTGTTCACTGGGCCAATGCAGCAGAATCGATTTAATACTGACGCAGCTGCCATTCGTAGTCTGAAGATATTCCATTTAGTACGTCTTTAGGATCCCTGAGGACTTCTGGCTTTGAAGGTCCTGCTGGTGAATTGGGGGCGGTCATGGGAGTTGGTAGTCTGGATTACAACCTCTGTTTGCACGACGCGCGCCATTCGAATTCCCGCCGTACAACGATCCGCAAACAACAAAGCATCCCATTAACTCAAAGCGAATTTCCTAGAAGTAAAAATACGATGACATATGGCTTATCTACTATCTACCGTCATGAGGAGCCTGTTCTTCCCCAATTATCTCCAGTGAGACCCTATTGGTGCCATTGGCTCCGGCCAGTTGGATTGCGTGTCGTTCTGGATGTTCCTGACTGCGGCGTTCCAATCGAGTATTTTTGTCCTTCTGGCTATTCTAGGAAGAAAAGGCGTATCTTCTTCCTTCATGTCCCGGAAGAATACGCTTCGAAGTGGCAGAGGCTCTTTGCAGCAGAGCGTTTCAATGTCTGATCTCGGTCCCCTGTACGACCGGAGGCATCGGGTCTCCAGCATATCGTACACCGTTGGATTTGATGGTAGTATATCTCCTCCAATCGTCTCGAGCCGAGGGCAAGCCCACTCCGTTTGCCCATCGTGGCATGCTTTTGGTTGGGACAGCCAATTGAAGAGATTCGACGACTGGAAGGTTCGGTGAACCGTTATGGAGCGAACCCAAAGGCTGCGGCAGTTCAAAATCTCGCTGAAGTTGCGACCATCTTCGGCGAAAATGATCCATGCAAAGTCGACCAGAACGGGAAGTATTGTTCCACATTGTTCAGCCGCTTCTCTGAACAGCGGGGTCAACCATCCCGAATCACCGCAATTGAGTTGGCAGTTCACCACCCAATCGTCTCGGCGGGCGAATAATTGCAATGCCGAGGTTTGTACACTGATGCGCGCCGTCGGAGGCTCCTCATCACTCGTCAACCTCGCCAGGATCGGGGCGGCAGATTTGAACAACGACCAGAGTACTTGGCGAGCTGGCTGGGGGGATCCATCGGCGAATGTTGTAGTGACCTCCAATCGATTGCATACGGGGGCCTTGATATTCGTCAAGAGGACGTGGAGCATGCTCGGAACCACCGCAAGCTCCATGGTTGAAAGGTGGGGGAGCTCGATACTGAGGGAAGGATCAGGCTCCGGCTCCTGAGCTAGGCCAACCATCCTGTCGCAGAGTCGCAGAGTGTGCAACTCGGGAGAGGCGGCGAGAATGGCGAACATCTGTTGAGGCGAAAGGACCGTCCACATATGGTGGATATTCAAATGGAGTGAATGTAGGCCTCGCCATAACAAAGAGTCATGGTGAATCGAAAAATTGTGGAACTCGACGCTCCGGAGGTTCGGTGCGATTCCAGAGAATAATTCTGGGATGATCGTAGGCAGCGGGCGGTGAGGAACGGATACTACAAGTTCCTCCAGTGCTGGGGCGGGAAGGGAGCGGAGGCGGGTGAGGGCGGTTGGGAATTCTGGGAGCGACGGGACACTAAGATGAGCACTTCGCCATCTTTGGACGGAAGATACGATATCCCCTGATCCCTTGGTACCCCGGGACGTAGCAAAGTTACAGGCGACTTGTAGAGGTGTCCCGCCCGTCTGCTCGAGGATCGCGGTTACGAGATTCGGATGCCACGAGGATTTGATGCTACCGCCTGCCCACACCCAGGGACATGAAAGAAGCACCTTTCGGATGTGGTGTGATACATGAGATAGTCGAAGGAGAGATTTCGGATAGTCCTCGTCGGCGAGGAGTCTTCCAATGCCATCCGCGAGGATTTCTGATGGAAGCCGCATTATTGGGCAGTGCTGGTTGGAAAGACGACGAAGATGAATTATGCTGAAGCGTGCTTGCAAAATGACATCCTCTATCGATGCAGCTTGGGCGAGGATGGTACTTTGCAGGATTTCATTCGGACGTCTGACGATATAATTCCGTAAGACTACGCTCGTGGTGAAACACAATCCTTCCAAGCTCACAACGTTGAAATACACCGTAGACGACTCGCAATCTCCGTGAACGTAGTTGCCATTTGGTCCATTCCTAAAGCAGCGTTTTCGAGCCCCAGCGACATTGTGAGGATCTGGAGTCTATATCAGAATAGTGCAAACAGCAGGGTAACAAGAACTCACTCGTTCACTGACTAGATGTTTAGTTGAAATTGGTTCGCCTAGGGGAATACGAACAAGGCTCTGTCGCCTCCGAAAGGACGACCGCTCGCTTTAAATATTTGCTAGACTAAGCGCCTTGTTGCGAGTGACGTGGCCGATCTTCTCATTTTCTCATTATAAAGAACCTCCAGTAGCTGACATCGGGCATGCCTCCACCCTGCTTGTTGGACCAGGTTGGACCCAAGACTGGGGGTGAGAAAACACCCTGTGATCCGCTGCTCCTCGAGGCCGGTCAAGCGCTCGCCTCGTGGGTGCAGCGACCACTTCGGCCAAGTTAGGACGCCACCGACCGAACGAAAACGGGAATTCGGAACTGTATCAAAGGAGTGAAGCTGGGGTTGAGCGCTCGTACAGAGTGGGTGGGAAGACGGCATGACCTAATTGCGGACACACGAGGCACAGCGGTTTCTTATCGGGAGGGTCCCAACTCACTCCCTCGGCAAATAATATAATCCATACAGTAGTCGTGAACGAAAGCATATTACACATCCGGTCGTCGCAGAGCGTCGCCGCCCAACTTGCGCTCGTACCGCTGCAAGAGTAGTCGTTCCACCCATCCACCGGGAGGGAAGATCTTCTCCCACTGATTATGCAAGTGAACAGCAAACACCTTGCCCAAAACATTGTCCAGCTCCTTGCCTTCGGCCAAACTCCTCCCTCCTCCCCAGTTCTTCGGATCAGGCAGGAATGGGTCAGGGAGACGATTATCTAATCGGCAAGACCTGCCGTCAGAAAAGCAGAATGGAAGGACCTTGAATGGTGGAATTTCCGCTGCAATAAGTCGGCGCCAGAGTTTGAGGTACAACGTCGAGCCCCAGTCGGTGGTCCCGGAACGAGGCGGAGGTGATTGAGCCATAATGTGGAAGGCTTCGCACAGGTAAGGTGAATGTTTGTGAAAGTTCATTAGTGCCCCGTTTAGTGGTTGGTAGATTTTGTCTGCGCATAAACCTAGTTAGATAAAGCCCGGAAGCAGGAGAATAGGTGACCCACCGTAACAATCCCATTGCGTCACAAATTCGTGTTCTAGTAGCGGCGACAAATCACGTGTGAGGAGTGAGTCCATATCTATCCAAACTCCCCCATACTCCCAAGTTACCAGTAACCTAACGAGATCCCCGTCCACCCATGCTTTATCGTCCCTCCGACGAAGTAGGCTTGACCGTGCCAGCGCGGTGTCTCGGGCCAGGAGATCAACATCCACGACTTTCGTGGAGAACGAGTCCGGGTAGGTTCGAAGGAACGCACCGACCCAAGGGTTTTTACTGAGGTCACCGTTAGACCAAAGTATCATCGAAGCGCGTGAGAGGTCTTGGGTGGCGAAGAAGGAACGTAGCATCCAGGCTTGTCGATCCCCGAAAGGGACAAGGTCTGCTCTCCAATATGAATGGAAGACGGCTTTTGGTTGGGTATGAGGTTCGTCTAGCATGGAAGGAGGCTCGCGTATGGTTCCGGCAAAGTCGTAACAGTCCATCCCAAGTCGTAAAGGGAGTCCTGCCTGGATTTCAAACATTTTTGGGCCACGAGCCGCAGTTATGTTGTAGGCCGACGAAAGCTTTCCAGCATCGAAGCACCCTGCCAACGGCTCGACCTTCTTGATGTCCTCTTCAATCCAACTCCTTTTGTAGACCGCAACTTCGATGTGCACCTCCCACTTCCACCACAAGTAGAAGAGTGCGAGAACCACGACACCAGCCACCCACTTGAGCGACTCCAGCGTGATGCCCACGCGTCGCAGCGTAGTCGCGAACCTTCGTGTTGCCAGTCGAATGGCATGCCGTCTCCCCCCTCGTGCTCGATATGCTGGAGAATCGGGGGATGATTTTCGGTGGTGATGGAGAGGAAGTCGGATGGGGCTGATGGGGTTGCTAACGGAGTTGTGTCGTTGGTGAAGTCTGGTTCGCGTGATACCGATGTACTTTTCCTGTTCTTCGTAGCGTCCGTTTTGAGGCTGGGGTTCAGGCTGGACGATGCCTTGGATGCGGTCAAGCAGCGCATATAGCATTCAAGTGGTCGAGTTACGTTTGACGGTCGTAAGCGTTTTCAAGTCGAGGACAAGGGCCCTGGGGTATGTAATAAACTATTAAAAAAACCAGTTGGCGTCAATGAGTCGACGCGAGTGCAGGATGCGAGCTTCTAACCAATTCTTTATGACGAAGTCGCCCGCAGTCCGCAACGAAAAAAAAGTGGCTTGACTTGAGCCAAAAGTTTGCTGAAAGAAAAGGTTTATAGTGCAGCTACAGAGAGTGGGTTATTATTGAGCGTTTCAGCATCGGGATTGATTTGGACAGATACTCACTGGTGTGCACCTCTAAAGTGGGCTCGGTCGAAATTCGAAACCGAGCCAGGAACAAATATTTGGCACGCGATCCAAACCAATGTCCAAACTCCACCAGCCCCTGCTCGCCCAATCACATGTAGAGGGGCATGGTCGTAATGCAACAGCTCATATATCTCCCGGCTTTCGGGATACTAATCATTCGGTTGTCGATTCCCCTTACCCGGGAACTCGGCCATTCCCATCTCACAGAGGACAACGCTCCCAATACACCACACCGAGTACCAATGCTCAGCGGCGGCTGCATTTAGACGGCGTGTATTGATGCTAATTAAAGCCAGGTCTTAATTGGTCTCGGCTCCGCGGCCCACCACAGTATTGTGCGCAGATGACCACTCCAGATTCGACAGAATCGTTATCTTCCTCCTTGATTGGCCGCTCGGGCAATACGCCCCTCCTCATGTACTTGAAATGAAAAGTCTACAGCGTTTCATCCTGCGGCAAATCTCAACATCCTTGAGGTAGGTGGGATCCAGATCATCACCGTCTGCCACCGCGATCACACCCGCTGACTCAGCAAGCTGTATAATGATCGATCTAGTCTACACGTCAATCTCAGAACTCAAGATATCCTCTTTGCGATTAATGGGACTCTACTGCCAACCATTCGGGAAATTCATGAGATTGAAGGTGAGCATGGGAAGCTTCGATTCTTTCGAGCGGGGTCGGTGGCCTGCCCTTTCTGCCTTTTCTGCCTTTTCTGCCTTGGGCGGCGGTGCCGATGATGGATGGTCACATGCAAAAGAGGGCTCCATAAACGTTCCCTGAAGTAAATCTTGGGCTAACCATTGGGGTTTCGTGTGTGCAGACTTCATGGTCGGTTGTCTCCGAGATTTCAAGGCTCCGATGCCGTCCATCGCCACGAGACTTGATGTTATCTTCGGACGGCTATCGAACAAAAATAGTACTACCTCGGAAATTACAATGCTCGTAGGTGGGTCTCAGCACTCGAATGAACTCATCTTCATTACGTCCTCACTCGAGACGTTTACAATTGGGATCCCGACCGCAGATGAACCGATCCAGCTTCCCAGATCCCTGAGACCTCTGACGCGATAGGACTAAAAATGCATGGAAATCAAAGAGATCAAACGTATCAGAGAAACCGTCAGCTGAGATTACTTCAAAGTGGCGGAGGCCGACAGCTTCTAGGATGCAACTTGGATGTATTTCACCCGTCGGATGAAGCGCATCAGGAAATCGTTTCATATCAGATGCATCGTGCACTTCTTGGCGCATACTTCTGAGTTAGTATGAATCAAAGGAGGCCTTTTCTGGGTACGCACAGCCTGTTTTGAAAGTCCGAACGTTTTCACTCACCCGTCACTCCGCTTCTGCGGACCAAATCGCCTTAAGGGGGCAAGCTCCCGCCAGATTCACGCAGTTTGGATCTCAAGTCCTGTAAGAGAAAAACGGGTATCCAAGGCTTGTTGGCAACAGTTACCGCCGACTGAAAAGAGGGTCCTGGTATTGGGAGGTATTGCGACTGTCCGCTTCCGTATGGTAACTCTTCACCGGCACATGCAGGCCTGCTCTGCTCATGTATCTCACTATTAAAGCCAGAAGGTCACTAGGCTCGGTATTCCTCCAACCTCCTTCGCCAAACGTTAAGCCTATCCTTCCTTTAACCTTCCCATTCGCTATACCCCGCTGTACCCTGGTCTGGTCGGCATACCTTCATTCAAACCCCACATTCTTTCCACGTTACTTCGTTACACAAGCTCTACGCAATGGCCTGGTCCCGTTTTGGTGAGCTCTCTTTCCCTTATCGGCATCTACTCTAACTCACGGGTCGGATTCCCCACTAGCCTTCGATATGATTAGAGTCTTTAGGCGCCTAATCCATCGATCATACCACCTCCACGAATCTTCTGGCCCCCACGCACTTAATTGCAACTGTACCAGACAGGATTCTGGACCCCACAGAGGAGAACTTTCTCCCGTCGCCTCAGCTTTTACTGAGGTAAAGCTGAAGGATATTGTCTTCGATATCCACACGTCACTTCGCGTCCGGATTGTTGTTGATCCCCTGGACTCGAGCTCCCGATAACCACGTGGCTCATTTCAAGAAAACATGAGGGCAATGTTCCCACTCAAACACGCTTATATGACAAATCGCCTCATGTTTTTGGCATGGATGTCATAATTCTTGTATAACTTGCTATGAATGCTTAGTTCGGTCTAGGTTCTTCTTATGCTGTACGGGATATTATAATGTTGCCCCTTATACAACAATTGCTTCTCTCAGTCTAGAGGCCCTCCCAGTTTCCGCTCAACCCTCTCGGCCTTTGACGCAACCCAGTGATATTTAGGTCATAAGAACTCGAGCCTCATCTTTCAACATGGCACGTTCTTGAGTCTAGCTCATCTACATGGTGGCTAGCGTGGTCCAAATTAGTGGACCTGCCAGCAGATCTGGGGCACCCCTTATGCAGGGCTTAGCCCCGATTGCGAACCCACCAGAAGCAAAGGTTTCAGTTCTGCAACAGGTTTGCTCTCCTTATCACTTAGGCTTGCTACTTGCCCCGCCGTCTCCGTATCAAGCGAGGTGTGCGATTGGTTGGGTATTATCTCCGACAAACATGCCGGTGGACTCCACCGGCATGTTTGGGTGGCCTTGGCACGAGGCCCAAGCCACAGCACACCCCCATCGTCCCCGAGATTCCCCATAATCCAATCTGACTCGTACTGCATTCATCCCAGAACCATGATCCTCAGATCTAGCTCGTACGAAGAACGGTGTGGAAGACACTTTTTCCGCTCTGGACTACCAGTACACTTCTCCCCCCCCCCCGGTCCCGATCACATCATTAACAATTCACTAGAAGTCGGTTAATATGTACCCATATTACAAGCTCCAGCTTTTTCATCCATTCCTCGTGGAAATGTCCTCGGCATGTACACGTCCTGGAGTAAGGTGGGGTTGCCACCCATGTGAAGGGGGCCTGGTCATTAGTTGACATCGCCATCCCAGCGACGCAGAACCAAGATTAAATTTTGCGCATAGCTTTTAGGCTGTCATGGTCTGCGCTTCCAAGAAATTGTGTATTTCCATTGGACACCACACCCGTTCCGGCGAGCCCCCTTGCTTCCGCAGGAGTATTCTCCGCCGCAGTTGGTACAAGGACCAACCATTCCTCGGTCCCAAAATAACGCCTCTCTGTGACAACATTACTGCTCTCGGTTGGTCCCAGTGACTTCTCTCTTGTTTAAAGGTCCCGGCTGACTTTTCTCTTAAGCTATCAAGTTCCTCACTTTTGGTTGTGTTCGCTACAATGACAGTATCGTTAACCGCCTTCAATTCTGTACAGAATGAACCTGAACCATCTAGTTACGCGTAGCTGCCATAGGCGATGGGAGAAGTCTCGAGAGTCCCTGACCTTCATCGGCAACTTTCCAACGCGTTATGATGATAATAACGCACGAGCGGACTGCCGAAAGACGTCAAGGTCCGGGGGGACAGGACCCAGACACCCCGCCTACATCTAGTAATTACCAGAGAAGAGGTGGGGAGAGACAAATCAAGAAAAGCATCCCCAACCGGCACGCGGAGTTAATCGGCAACACCGAACATTTAGACTCGGAATTTCTCTTTTTTTTAGCCTTGTTTTTCGAGTTTTCGTATTTAATGAGCTCAAGGGCCATTTCTGTCCGTATAAACTATTTATGCGAGTTTAGGTCTATTGTCAAACAATTTGTAGGGAGCATATGGGAAAGTGATGTGGTCGAGGTGGGTGCCGCGCGCGTCGCAAGTGAATCCCACCTCCAACGATCCACTACCGTACCTAGTGAATCCCCGCTCACAGCGAATGACAACCCCAATCCGAGTCGACTTTACCAAGTCGGTCAAAATTCAGAGTACCGATGCTATGTGGTGGCTGCCTTGAAACCGCGTATCTTGATGCTAATTAACATCAGGTTTTTGTCTTGGTTCTATGGCCCACTATAGTATTGGACGCAGGTGGTCCAACTAACCCGACGAAGTTATCATCCTCCTCCTTGATTTGCCACTGGAGACATACGCGTCTTCTCGAGTGAAAATTCTATTCCGTCGCGACTTGGGGTGAGTGGGATCCGACTCATCACTGTCTCTGCCGCGCCGACTCACTGACCCAGAGACCTGAATACTGATCGGCCAAATCTACGTGGATATTCTAGTCATCTCTGTGATCCCTGGAGCTCTCATATGAACAATTTGCGCAAATCATTAGATGGGAGGTGAGCATGGATAGCTTCAATTTTCTCGAGCTGGGTTGGTTTTGCGCCAGCTTTGTGGACGAAACGACCTAGCGGCTGTGCGGACGATGGGTGGCATGCAAAAGAGAGCTTCAAAAACGCTCCTTGGGGTGAATTGGGGGAAAGCATCGTGATCTGGGATACGCAGACTCCGTGCCGCTTGTCTCCGAGATCTCAAGGCTCCGCACGATGCTGTCCATTGCCACGAGATTTGATGTTATCTTGCCGGAGTTCGGCGCTCCACGACTTGCAATCAATGACTGTACTCCGAGATGAAAATTTTAGTAGGCGAAGCACAGCGTTCGAGTGAGCCCATGATCATTACGTCTCATATTCAAGACGGGTATGAACGGGGTCCAGGCTAAACCGATCCAGCTTCCCAGACCGCCGAGACATCTCACGCAATAGGACTACAAATGCATGAAAATCGGAGAGATTAAAATCATCGGAGAAACTGTCAGCTGAGATTGCTTCAAACTAGCGGGGGCCGACAGCGTCCCAGAATGCAGTACGTTTCACCCGTCGGGTGAAGGGCATAGGGAATCGTGTCACATCAGATGCATCGTGCGCTTCTTGGCGCATACTTCCGGGTTAGAATGAATCAAAAGAGGCCTTTTTGGGTACGCACAGCCTGTTTTGAAAGTCCGAACGTTTTCACTCACCCGTCACTCCGCTTCTACGGACCAAATCACCTTAAGGGGACAAGCTCCCGCCAGATCCACGCAGTTTGGATCTCAAGTCCTGTAAGAGAAAAACGGGTATCCGAGGCTTGGTGGCGACGGTTACCACTGACCGAATGGAAGGTCCTAGTCTGGGGAGGTATCGCAACTATTCGCTTCCATACGGTAACTCTTCACCAGCACATGCAGGCCTGCTCTGCTTATCCTTCCCACTATTAAAGCCAGAAGGTCCCTAGGCTCGGTATTCCTCCAACGTCCTTCGCCAAACGTTGAGCCTATCCTTCCTTCAACCTTTCCATTCACTATATCCCGCTGTACCCTGGTCTGGTCGGCATACCTTCTTTCAAACCCCACCTTCTTTCCACGTTACTTCGTTACACAAGCTCTACGCAATGGCCTGGTCCCGTTTTGGTGAGCTCCCTTTCCCTTATCGGCATCTACTCTAACTCACGGGTCGGACTCCCCACTAGCCTTCGACATGGTTAGAGTCTTTAAGCGCCTAATCAATCGATCATATCACCTCCACGAATCTTCTGGCCCCAACGCACTTGATCGTAACCATACCAGACAAGATTCTGGACCCCACAGAGGAGAACTTTCTCCCGTCGCCTCAGCTTTTGCTGAGGTAAAGCTAAAGGATATTGTCTTCGATATCCACACATCACTTCGCGTCCGGGTTGTTGTTGATCCTTTGGATGTGAGCCTGTGAGAACCTCGAGGCTCATTCCAGGACATCATGAGGGCCATGTTTCCACTCAAACGCGCATATATGACGAATCGCCTCATGTTTTTGGCATGGATGTCATAAACCTTGTATAACTGGTTATGTATACTTAGTTCGATCTGGGTTCTTCTTATGCTGTACGGATATTGTAATCTCCCCCTTATAAAACAATTGCTTCTCAAGAGTCTAAGGGCCCCCTAGTTTAAATTTCCGCTCGACCCTCTCTGATCTTGACGCAACCCGGCGTAATTCAGGCCATAAGAACTCAAGCCTCATCCTTCAACATATTGGTCACGTTCTTGAGCCTAGCTCATTTGAAAGGTGGCTGGCGGATCCAAATTCAGCTTGCCCTATCAAACCCCACGAAGAACCCTTATACTCGCTTAGCTGGAGGACCCCCAGGAACCAAGGTTTTAGCCTTGATCGCTTGCGCGGCTGGTCTGTTCTCCTTATCACTCAAACCTCCTATTGGTCTCGCGATATCCGCGATTGGTTGAGTATTATCTCCATGAGGGCGTGACTCCTTCACCGACACGTTGGGCGGCCTTGTCGGGCCTCGGGCCTCGTGCCCCAAGCCACAGCCTACCCCCTTCGAAGGTCACCCGAGATTCTTAGTGATTCAATCTGACTCGCACTGCATCCATTAGCCCCAGGAATCTGATCCTCAGATGTAGCTCGCACGAATAATGGTGCACAGATGCTCTGGACATATCCCCTCCCCCTCCGCTCCGTTCTCCTCCGTCCCCTTCCCTTCCCGACAACAGCGTTGACAATTCACTCGAAGTCGCTTATGATTCAACCGTAATACCGGCCCCATCTCTCTCATTCATTCTTTGTAGAAATGCCTACGGCGTGTACACGTGGTAGAGCAAGGTGAACGTGTTACAATCCATTGAAGAGAGCCCTGGCGATTAATTAACATCGCCATCCAGCAACGTCGAGCAAAGTTTAAACCGCTTGCATAGCTTTGAGGCTGTCTGCGTTTCCAAGAAAGCATGCATTTCTATTGGACACCACACCGGTCCCGGCCAGCCACCGGTCTCTTCTACCCGGAATATTCTACGCTACAGTTGGTAGCAAGGTAACCAACCACCCAACCGTTTCCACTAGATGACTGTATAATACGAACAGCTTATGGCGCCATCACTACAGGTCAGTCGTACGTAGGTCTCACCTTCGAATACTTAAGGAATTCCCACTCCTCTTGGGACCGATCGCTTTAGACCCTGGAGACTTCCATACGCCCCTGCTAGAATTAAAGTAACCATTCCTAGGGCTCGAAACAACACCTCTCTGGAACGGATCGCGCGGCGCCCATATGGCTCGCCTTCCGTTGGTCCCTCGGTCCGCCTTCTTCGCGAGGCGGGAAATACCGACCGCCGAGCTGCAGCGACCGATCACACCTTCTATCCGAATTCGAAGTGGCGCAGGACTCTACTCAAAGGATAAAGTTCTTCTCTCGTTTATTCCAATACTCATGGTTTATACCATGCTCCCGCTGAGAATTCTCTCCAACAGACGTTCCACGTAGTGCGCCGAACTATCCATCGCCCGAAATGTACCGCCCAGTCGTCCCTCAAGGATTATTCCTCGTCTCGCAGTGGATATTCCGACAACGCTTCAACTCATCCAAATCAATATATAAAAGTGGTTTTAGAACTAACCCTCAGTGTTCCCCACTCAAGTCCTTTGACTCAAACCCACATCCAACTTCTTCATCTACTTCTTGTTTCCTTAGTTCCAACCGCCGGTCGGTACAATACACATAAAACCACTTGAAGTTCGACAATAGTCCTTTACAAACTTCCTTCACCACTCTATCTCCGCTCATCAACTCTCGCGGGCGCTTCTCCTCGACAGGACTCAAAATGACTTTTACTGCTCTCGGTTGGTCCCCCAGACTTTTTCTCTTGTTTAAGGGTTGGGACTGACTCTCTCTTAGTTATTAAGTTTCTCACTTTTGGTTGTATTCGCTGCAAAGAACATATCGCCGAAGCCGAAGACATCGTGGCACGTGCACAACATCCATTTGGCCCCGAAAGGGAAGTGCAACGAGGTAGACGGTCGGGCGCGGGCGCCGCTTCTCGGCACGGAACTGAAGCAAGGGGACTCGGACCCATCCACTGCGAATCTGGCCGAGGCTATTAGGCCTTTTCCAACCCCACCGAGGATGACGATGCAATCCTGTAGACCTGGTCGTTTACACATCTCATCCTCACCGTCATTATCCCCTCCTTCCACTTTCTTCGCCGACGCTCTTCTCATTCAGGTCGTTCTCCTCCAACACCCTCGAGTTCCCACCTATCATCCAATAACCGCCCTCGTCGATAGTCTATTGACATCGACGACCTCCGGTTACACCGGCATTCTCGGTCTTCATTGCCTCTTCCGGCCCCTTTCGGCCTTTCCACTTAATTTATCATCCGGCATCGAAATTTCCACTTCAAAGGCTCGCCGAAAAGGCTCAGCCCTCACATTTGGCGCGCTTCCGGTAACGCGTCCTAGGCACAATGCACATTATACATATGATTTCTCTCCGACTGGTTCGCTACTATATGGTATGATTTCTTTTGGACCTTTATGATGCACCTATCTGTATTTTCCAGCCCTTTTCATTCTTCTCATGGACTCCTTTACGCTCAGATTTTTGTATCCGTATCCTCATCCTCATGGACTTTATCTGGCAGCCGGCAATGGCGTCGGGACCCCGTTGCCCGGATGTCGCTTCTCATTCTCCCATTCCCCTTCGCTGTATTATCATATAACCATGTCATGGACTACGCACATCCACATGACCACATGTATATTTAGTAGTTTTAAGTTGTCAATGTTGATAGGAACCATGTACACATGGTCACGCAAAGCTTTCCCCTCTCTTGGGTTTTTGCCTAGTACCTCTTTGCCATTCCCCGACGCCTCGTATCGCCATCCTCAGCCCCATGACCATCGCAAAACTCAGAGCCGCCCCTTATTCTCTAACCCCTCGCATACACATTGCCCCAGCTCAGATAAACACTTCGCAACGCCACCCTCTAGCAGGGAAGGGGGTTCTCCCTTGAAGCTTATTGCCTAGAAACCAGCCTTCGGCTACTGTCACGTTGTAACGACGCGTTCCATATATAGAATCGGATGTCCCCATTTGGTTGTTGAAGAGGCGTGCATTTCGACGGGCTGACTGGAGTCTCGAGGTCTCCGAAGCAGGCGGTATCAATTGGGCGAATATTGGGGGCTGTTAACGTCACCAGGAGTGGGGGGGAGAGAGTTCGTTATCATCGGGACGGAGATACGACGGTCTGTGCCCGAGGATAGAATTGAACGTGCGGTAAAGGCGTGGATCGATGGTCATGCGGGTGCCTCCAAATCAGCCAACTGTAATCGTATGATACTTGACTCGCCGCGCGTCAGTGGAGGAGCTAGAGTAGGTAATGGCTGACTCGTCGCCGTACCCTGTTCCTTCCTTGTTCTCCCTCCGGAGCTCCTGGTCGACGTACACAACACAGCTCTAAATTCGACCCTAGTCTTGCTTCCATCGTCGGTCTCCGCATATCAAAACTCGTACCCCCGCATCTCCGACCTCGACCGAACTCTAATGGGCCTATCTCCCATCGGTTGGTTCCTGAGACCGTTCTCTGTTCTTTCAAGCCTCCGAGCTGATTTTTCTCTCTCTCTCTCAGTTATCGAAATCCTCATTCTTGCGTGGCTTCGCTGCAACAAACATATCGAAAACGCGAAAGCCATCGTGGCACGAATCGACGATCCATGGTACCACGAAAGGGAACTCCACCAAGGCAGGCCGCTGTTCCGGACCTGAACTGAAGCAGGGTCTATGACCTGCCACAACGGAGATGACCTTACATGAATACTTCTCAACCGAGGACGGTGATGGAATCCTGCGGACCATGTCGTTCGCGCAATACCCCGCTTCATCAATCTTCTTTTCACTCTCTTCTCCGACGATCGCTGCTTTTACTGGAACCGGCGTTAGATAGCCACCCCATGTACCGAAATGTACCACGCCCCATCCCAAAACCCAAAATACCCGAAAGTATATTTAGTAGCTTTAGGTACCCACCTTGATCAATAAAGACCCATACGCGTATCGCACTGTAGTAAATACGGCACGTACAAATCAAAGTGTATATTGTAAATAAGCTACAGAAGGTGAAGATGATAAGTGTAAAACTAAAGAGCAGACCGGATTGGAGGCGTGTATTTGAACCCGTGAATGTATGCGAGTAGTTAGACAATAAAAAAAGAGGGAGAGATTTTGCAAGTCGTCGTGTAGCGAGGGCGGGATGCAGTGGCGTAAGGGAGAATAATATACAAAAAGAGGAGAAATGGGAGTAGGGCCAGACGATAGCCCAGGGCATAAAAGGATGATGTTGGTACAAGGAAAAGGAGAAAACGGCGACCGCGCAAAAGCCCAAGAGAGGGAGAAGGAGCGACGGGAGAAGAAATGAAAAAGAGGAGTAGTACAAACAGAAACAATGCAAGAAAAAAGGCTGTATGTTTTTTGCAGGTGTGAATGCGGATTCCAAAGAAAATAATAGGGGGGAAATAGTGATTTGGAGAGAGGAAGAAGTCTAGGTTAATCATCGAAAGCGAATTCAAAGGAGACGAGACGAGACGAGGAGATGAAACGGAACCATGCAAGAGCGAAGGTCGACATTCACACCCGAAGGGGCTGAAGAATACGAGGATCGCCGTTAAAACGTACAAAAGACGGAGTCGGCTTGTTTTTGGGGGGTTTCTTTATCTTTCATTTTTTTTGGGTTGGGATACCGGGATATGGGTGGGCCAATTGGAGTCGGTGGGTATTGTTTTTGATCGAGAACGTCCACACACAGGCTGGGGGTTTTGCCTGGGACCTGATAAGGGCGGAACCAAACCCGAGCGTGTGCATGAACGGAAGGGGAAAATGAAGTAAACGTGAAAGGAGGAACGTCATGGAAAGTCCGAGGAGCAAGATCGAGTCCTCAGCTCCAGATCGCTGTCAAAGGTACCGAAAAGCAGGTGTCAGTCGATGCGAGAAGGGAAACGATCTAGATGGGGGTCTAGGACTCACTACCTGCCCTCCACGAAAAAGCGATGCGTAAGGAACATCTTCACGTGCCGAAAGGCGAGGCACAACGACCGTTATCGGGGTCGTTCGTCGTTGAAGTGTCCTCGGACTCGTCGACTTCAGCGACAGAGGCTAACTTGACTCCCTCCGCCTGTGCCGCCGTCACAACCACCGTCGGAGGAGGAGCCTCGATGAACTCGACTTTCCTGCCTTCGACCTGCAACCCGGCGACCCCGTCCTCCAATCTCTTCTCATACGCTGCCATCTCGTCGAGCAAGAACTTTGGCTTCTCCTTGACGTCACCCCTCAACCACTTGTCGAGCTCCGTCCTCTCCTGCAGAAGCCTCCTCTGCTCATCCGCGGGCAAGTCTCTGAGGAACCCGATCCCCGTCAACTCGACGCTCCCGTCGATGCGAACGCGCATGCGTTTCTCCTCATCTCGGCCAGCGCGCTGAACCAGCTCGAGCGTAGGTGGGATGTCTTCCATCAACTTCCACTCTCCGGCGACGAGCCTCGCTTCGGTGACGGTCATCTTCTCTCGTCTCTTGACGTCTCTGACGACCTGGTCCTTGGCGACGATCTTGGCCCTCTCCTTCTCCCTCCGCTCCAGTTCGCGGCTCTGTCTCCGAATGAACTGGGGCATCTCGTTCCACGGAATGGCTCGGAGCGGGCGCAGATCCTTTTCATCTGCAGCGACGACGCGTCCGAATATGGAGTCGAGCGTGCCCATGTGGTTGTTGGAGAGCGTGAACTCGGACAGGCTGAGTGGGGTTTCGAGGTTTTCGGAGTAAGGTGTGCCGCATTTGGTGGAAATTGGGGGGCTGGGGGTGATGGAGATTCCGTCGCCGGGAGTGGGAGGGAGACCGTCCTTGCCTTTGAGAGGGGGAGTTGAAGACACGACTGTTTTGGCCGTTGTGGAGACTGAACGTTCTTCTCGGTGCGGTCGAGGTGAGGGCCGCCCCTCATGATAGTGTCTCCGAATCGGTTGACTGAAATAATCCCTGGCCTGTCCTTCCTCGGCAGAAGAGGGGGTAGCGCTGGACAGACGCCTTGGAGATAAGCACTCTGGTGAACCGTTGGGGTACTCCGGATCGTAGATGGGCGTGGGGCAAGCTCCGGGTTCCCAATGAAAGTAGGGGGATTTTGATGTGGACGGACGACGAGTGGGGGACCGATTGGACAAAGACCCAGACCGACTAAGACTGCTCTTGGTCGACCCATTCGGCGTAGGAGGACCTCCGCCTTTGGCGACAGTTGAGCCAGATCGCGAGTGTGAGCCAGAGCCGGAAGAGGATACTTCTTGAATGGTCTCCAAGTTGGGAGTAGGCACTTTTGTTACTGGGGAGGAAACGGGAGGTGCGCGGACGTTCGGGTCCACTGGACTTGGCAAGGGGAAATATCGTGCTGGCGTGCTGGCCGTCGAGGTAGTATAGCCAAACGCATGAGCGACGGATTGAGATGATGTGAGAGATGCCCTACGACTTTGTCCCGAGACCGTCGACGCTGACGGGGTCATTGGGAGGGAGTATCCTGGCCCTGCTGGAGATTGAGGACTTGCATTGGAGGGGTAAGGCGATTTACCGGAGACAGAAGGAGGCGGGGAGATAGGGATCGTCATTGTCATCCGTTGAGCTCCAGGCGTTGAGTATCGACGTGAGGTCAGGCCGGCTGCTGGGGTATAGGGACGAGTCTTAGAACTTGCGGCGGAGGCTGATGCTACTGCGAAGGCCTTGTCGTGCGCAGTGAGGGCTGATTTGGTGAGCCTGGAAGAAGAAGATGGTGGTGTGGAGGGGGAACTGGGACTGGAGCCGTTGGTCGATGCATCGGCCATAGCGAAGGAATTCGGGATGCGAAGGGGGGGTGTTTGGGCTGCGTGGGGCCTTCTACCAGTAGTACGTAGGGGGTCACAGTCGAAATTGGAATTTTTTCTTAGAAGGACGTTGCGGTTTTGTTTAAAATTTGGAATTTCTCGTCGTTGTGGTCGCCGTCGTTGGTCTTTTGTCGAGGTCGAGGTGTGAACGAGGAGGAAGATGGAAGGGGAGGATGTTGGAAGGATAATGGATTGCAACTGATTGAGGGGACCTGCTGTGAGATTGCTGAGGCGCTCCGGATTTAGCTAACGATCGAGTCCGTGTGCGTACGCCCAGTGGGGTGCCTTCTCCTCTCCCCTGTCCACGCTCGTAGGTTGCGGAAGGATGTCAGTTGGGTCGAGTGAGTGCAGTGGTCAGTCGAGTCACCTCAACGCTACTGGGGATTTCAGGTGTGAGAGGTCAAAGCGACAACGTCAGGGTGCTGTGAACGTCACGGTTGCCGACTGGCCTTTCGGCTTTCGGCTCGGCCACCGCCACTCACCCCCAAGGTCGTACTATATGCCATTGCCAGCGAACGATATCTTGATTCTGAAATAATAAAAAAGGGCACAATACAGTAAATTTTACTCTAAAGTTACTCAACAGCGCCCACTATATCATCTTCCGTTTTACATCAACGGGAGTAGTAATACACAATACGCCCGCCGTTCCTGTCCCTGGAGATCCCAGGATAGCCAGTCGATGCGGTGCCAAATGGCTCTTTGGCCATCGAACTCACTACAAACGGTCATAAATGAAATCATGGCGATGGCAACGACCTAAATGGCGAAAACGTGCTAGTCCCAATGGAAATGCGCAAACCTAGTCCAAAATAGCGTGTGCCGTGCTCCGTTCTCCGGTTCGGCAGCAGTTAGCCTTGGCGGAAGAGCATGGGACCAGCAAATCCACGGATTCGCTTCATGGCGTCCGTGGCATTCAGCCCATGCGCAGATGATCAACCCAACTCTCGATGGTCAGCGCGTTTTTTTTTTTAGAGTCACGGGCTGCCCATCGGGGGCAATTGGGCTGAGCGATAGTTGCCTGTTTCGGGCTAAATTGTGGCGCCTTCCGCCGGCTTCGGGTCAGGGTCTCCGATAAAGTGGTTTCTGCTGCTCACGGCTGCAAAAAGCCCCTTCCGCTAGTTATCCGCCGGCAAAAGGCGAGAGCAGAAAGTTCCGCAGCAACGTATGCATTTTTGCCAACGCGCGCACGTACCCAACTTGGTTTTGTGCTTGGACGTCTTGTTGCAGATAACACGCGGATTCTGTTCCTCCGACGAAATATCGAGTCACCCCAATAATACACCTTTACTCCCTAGAGAAGAGAACACAGTCAGTTCCGGGACATTGTCCCTTGAATCAGGCCACGCTTATCACGTTTTGGGGGCTCTGCTCACTGACTGCGCTATCATCGTGACTCCCTAATCACCTGACGTTGCAGTTGCGGAGCGCGCGTTGACAGACGACATATGTGAGTTGCTGAGAGATTCGGTTAAAATGGGGTCTGCCAAAAGTCACCCTCAATGTCAAGTAGTGGGCATCAACACCCAATGCGCTTACAGTCAGGGTCATTCGAACTTTTGTCAGTTCTCAAGCATCTATTGCGGCTCTCTCGGATACATGAATCCTAATGATGATAGGAAATCGCCGGATTATGATTCCATGTCCATGGCTCGTCCCCGTCATTGCCTCCTGAGAGCTTTTCCTTGTCCGCCTTAAAACTCCCCACAC
>WSUB01000047.1:11863-95929 GCA_019633425.1 Tulasnella sp. 424 | reverse complement strand
CCGGATTATGATTCCATGTCCATGGCTCGTCCCCGTCATTGCCTCCTGAGAGCTTTTCCTTGTCCGCCTTAAAACTCCCCACACTGCACAACCCCATCACCAACAATCTCTTCAATCTTCCCAAGCTCGCTGGCATCCCATGAACCAGCCACCATCAGTCTCCGCAGGGGAGCGGGCAGTTCAGCGGCGGCGTCCTTCGGCAAGCCAAGACCGTATCGTCCTTCAACCATCCTTATGATTCTCGCTTTGGGACCAGAGATCTCGACGACAGAGAGCTTTGGAAACGGCCACTGGTAGATGCCTCGATTAGACTGACGGGGCATTCCAAGGAAGTTGAGGAGGCTCGGGTCTGGGCGATCCGGCCCAAACGAACTCGAGACTTTTGTCGGATTTTGTAATTGCCATAATGAATCCAATACATCGTCGGCGTTTTCGATTAAGGATTGACTGTTGAAGTCGATGTGTACCGCTTGTTCTGGCGAAACGTCCGACATGGCCTGCAAGACCAGGGGAAGAGAGATCGAGACTGGTGAGTTCCAGATTCCAATTAGCCTTGCATCGCTGTCCCCGATATTCGGTTGGGTTAACCAGAGGACTACTTCGCGATGATCAAGGACGAGAGTAAACACACAGCCTTCCCAGGGTTTTCTTTCTCTTGCCGTGCGCATAAAGGGGGTAATGCAGCGTATCAAGGGAGCTCCATCGCGCTCTGGGGTCATCGTCACTGCGAATTCGGGTATCTGTAGCACCGGAGTGGAGATACGAGTGAGAAGTTGGAATGCCGCATCGTGCATAATGTGGAGAATTCTGAGATGAGTAAGAGAAGGAAGCTGGATCGATGAGGGAAGGCCCAGGGACCCATTTGCATGCTCGGTGCAGTTCTCCCACCGAGAGAGGTCGAGCCGCCTCAGCCCTGGACAGACGGCTAAGATGAAAAAGAGCCCATAGACGGAGAGCCCAAGGGGACGCCGGAGCTCAAGTTCGCGCAACCCTTCGAGCATGAGGCGATCCCAAGGAAACTCCACGCAATGGGCTCGCACCAGCGATAACTTGGGTGTTACTCCTCCAAACGGGATTCCATAAGCTTCTCGCCACATGAAATCCCTCAATTCTAGTGCGGCCAACATCGGCGCCGGTTGGAGACAAATGTCGCCTATTTGCTGAACATGCTCGCTGGCCGCGGACCAATGATTGTAGATGGATACGGATCGCCAGCGGGGAACTGTGGTCACGAGCTCATCAAAGCTCGGAAAGAGTGACCCCGAGCTGTAAATTAGAGTAATTGTGACGTCGAGAAGGGCGGCGGCTGACATAGAAAGCACTCGGTCGAAGGTCGCTGGATTGAATCCGGTGTGGAGGTATGCCCATAGCGATGGAGTTTGTTCGATGACGTAGTGAATGTAGTGGCAGATGCGAGAGAGTCGTAAGAGATTGGTTACGTATTGCTTGTCGTGGTTGAGCGCGAGACTGAGGATGCGGATTAGGATTTCGGTTGGAAGGCGAAAGAATGGCAGCCGGTTGTTGCACTGTCGGCGCGTTTGCCAAGAGCATTGCCCAGCGTCCTCATTAAACTCCAGCGTATTCTTATCCATGCTAACCGTGGTCCTAGGGGTAGATCGTTAGGTTTCACGTGGTTCTGCAGTATGTAGGCTGTCCTACCGCTCGTCGACGGTCCCGGTTGGAAGAACGCCGGTAGTTTGGCCCAGCTGGCTCGTAGGTCCATTAAAAGTTGTATTGAGTTGCCCGTGTTCCATCTCCGTTGTGTATTCAGGGTTGGCTAGCGCTGCATTTCCCGAGCCGTCAGCGTGAACCCCGGTCGGGTGTTCAAAAGCAAACATACCAGTGACCGGGCAGAGAATGCGACGGAGAAAGTAGAGCAGCTCGGTATGAATGAAAGAATTGAGCAAACGTAAAGCAGGAAAAGGTACTGCCGCTCGTCGAGAGTTCGGTCTTGGGCTGAAGGAGATCGTCAGGAACCCAACTTCCCACGTCGATAAGCAATTAACCTTCCACTTTGAGCAACGCGATATCACCGTTTTTATCGTCAGGAGCAGTGTGTTAACGCATTCGGAGCATTATCGATGGAGAGGAAATAGCGGAGGAATGCTCTTCCCCCGATGTCACATGCTTCGGGTGGGTCTTTAGTTACCGTATCCTGACTTCTAATATGAGGTCCCACAGACGTGTCTCTTACTCCACTTGGCAAAAGTCACCCTCAGTGAGATGGGCCACGGGCATCGACACCCATTGCGCTTACAGTCAGAACATTCGAAATTTCGTCGGTTCCCAAGCATTTATTACGGCTCTCTCGGATACATTGATCCTAATGATGACGATAAATCGCCAGATTATGATTCCATGTCCATGGCTCGTCCCCGTCATTGCCTCCTGAGAGCTTTTCCTTGTCCGCCTTAAAACTCCCCACACTGCACAACCCCATCACCAACAATCTCTTCAATCTTCCCAAGCTCACTGTCATCCCATGAACCAGCCACCACCAGTCTCCGCAGGGGAGCGGGCAGTTCGGCGACGGCGTCCTTCGGCAAGCCAAGACCGTATCGTCCTTCAACCATCCTTATGATTCCCTCTTTGGGACCAGAGATCTCGACGACAGAGAGCGTTGGAAACGGCCACTGGTAGATGCCTCGATTAGACTGACGGGGCGTTCCGAGGAAGTTGAGGAGGCTCGGGCCTGGGCGGTCCCGCCCGTGCGCACTGGAGACTCTTGTCGTATTTCGTAATTGCCATAATGAATCCAATGGATCGTCGACGTTTCCTTCAAGCACTAAGAATCCACGTTTGAAGTCGATGTGTACTGCTTGTTCTGGTGAAATGTCCGACATGGCCTGCAAGAGCAGGGGAAGAGAGATTGAAACTGGTGAGTTCCAGATTCCAATTAGCCTTGCATCGCTGTCCCCGACATCCGGTTGGGTTAACCAGAGGACTACTTCGCGATGATCAAGGACGAGAGTAAACGCACAACCTTCCCAGGGTTTCCTTTCTCTTGCCGTGCGCATAAAGGGGGTAATGCAGCGCATCAAGGGAGCTCCATCGCGCTTGGGGGTCATCGTTACTGCGAATTCGGGTATCTGTAGCACCGGAGTGGAGATACGAGTGAGAAGTTGTAGTGCCGCATCGTGCAGAATGTTCTGAATTCTGAGATGGGTAAGAGAAGGAAGCTGGATCGACGAGGGAAGGCCCAGGGACCCATTTGCATGCTCGGTGCAGTTCTCCCACCGAGAGAGGTCGAGCCGCCTCAGGCCTGGGCAGGCGGCTAAGATGGAAAAGAGCCCATCGACGGAGAGCCCAAAGGGACGCCGGAGCTCAATTACGCGCAACCCTTCGAGCATGAGGCGATCCCAAGGAAACTCCACGCAATGGGCTCGCACCAGCGATAAATTGGGTGTTACTCCTCCAAACGGGATTCCATAAGCTTCTCGCCACGTTAAATCGCTCAATTCTAGTGCGGCCAACATCGGCGCCGGTTGGAGACAAATGTCGACTATTTGCTGAACACGCTCGCTGGGAGCGGTCCAATGATTATTGATGGATACGGATCGCCAGCGGGGAACTGTGGTCACGAGCTCATCAAAGCTCGGAAAGTGTGAGCCCGAGCTGAAATCTAGAGTAATTGCGACGTCGAGAAGAGCGGCGGCTGACATAGAAAGCACTGAGATGAAGGTCGCTCGATTGAATCCGGTGTGGAGGTATGCCCATAGCGATGGAGTTTGTTCGACGATGAAGTGAATGTAGTGGCAGATGCGGGAGAGTCGTAAGAGATTGGTTACGTATTCCTCGTCGTGGTTGAGCGCGAGGCTGAGGATGCGGATTAGGATTTCGATTGGAAGGCGAAAGAATGGCAGCCGGCTGTTGCACTGTCGGCGCGTTTGCCAAGAGCATTGCTCAGCGTTCTCATTAAACTCCAGCGTATTCTTATCCATGCTAACCGTGGTCCTAGGGGATAGATCGTTAGGTTTCACGTGGTTCTGCTGTTTGTAGGCTGCCCTACCGTTCGTCGACGGTCCCGGTTCGAAGAAAGTCCACAGTTTGACCTAGCTGAGTTGTTGAATCTTTAACAGTCGTATCGAGTTGCCTGTATTCCATCTCCGTTGTTGGCTGGCGCTGCAACCCCCCAGCCGTCAGCGTGGACCAGGTCGGGTGTTCAAAACCAAACGTACCGGTGACCGGACAGAGAATGCGACGGAGAACGTAGCTGGCGACTTGGTATAAATCAAAGAATTGAGCAAACGTAAGACAGAAAAAGGTACTGCCGATTGTCGAAGGTTTGGTCTTAGGCTGACTCGGGGCTTTAGAGTCAGTGTCAGGATCACAACTTCCCACGTCGATGGAAGCAGCGCTGGGAGAATTGCCGTTCGCGTACAGTGCTATTGTCATGATCTCAAGCGGGAGTGGTCGATTGATGATTTTCGAGTATTCCGGATGCCCGTAATAAATTCGGTATGATGGCTGGAGGCCCCAGTGCAATGACAGAGGAATCCCTCGCCGTGACGTCACACATGGTTTGGGTGGGACCAGCCTCTATAGGCATGTAATACAAAATGCTCGTACCACCACCTTCTAGCGCTAGCCCCCTTCACCTTTCATTAGAGACCGGAATTCAAGATGGTTCTATTGTCCCCGAATAACATCTACATCGGTAGGTCTACTAATCCTTCCGATCCCCAACTCCTAACTTAACAATAATTTTACGATCACACCGTACAGGAGCATTGAGACTCTATCAATGCTTCCCAGTAGTGGCACCAGTCTTGCTATTTAAAAACGCTCCCCATGGTCGTTTCTCTCCGAGTAACGAACGGAAGCCGAGCAGGTGGTACGAAAGTCTTACCGTCGACGGCACGTCGTCATGTGAGTGCTTCCTGTCATTAGTCCACTGAAAATCCAGGGCAAGTATCAAACCATTTAACGTCTTTTAGGGATCATAATGGAGCTATTCAGTCCCGTTGCTCTTCTCTACGTGTACCTGACGTCTCCGGCTTCCGCCAATCACCAACGGTCGAACTTCGCTGATCCCTCGACGCTGCTCGTTAGCCTCTGGGTTCTACATTACTTCAACCGAGCTATAATATCGCCTCTAAGAACTCCTTCGAGGTCTCGGAGTCACATTTCTATTCCGCTGGCGGCCGCGGCCTTCAATATCCTCAATGGCGGCCTGAATGGATGGTGGCTCAGCGCTCGAGTTGTGAAGCATGACGGATGGACAAACTTGACATTTTGGGCTTCCATATGTCTATTTATCTCTGGGTGGATGGGAAACATTGTACACGATGAAGTACTGTTGAGGATTCGGGAACAGGCAAATGCCTCCAAGGGAGACGGAGAAGACGGCAAGCCAAAGTACGGAATACCATACGGATATCTCTATCACTACGTTTCGTGAGTGTACTCAAAGAAATCTCACTAAATGTTTCACTTAACTATTCATGGCCTTAGATTTCCCAACTACCTTTGCGAATGGGTTGAATGGACAGGGTTCGCGCTCGCTGCGAGCATCGCATCAGGCTGGGCTACACCGATCTATCAGAGCCCCCCCTGGCTCTTCGTTCTCAATGAGATCGCTACAATGCTTCCTCGTGCGTGTAAGTGCTCTGTTCTTTCACTGAAACCGCTTTTGCTAACGAGCGCACGGCCGATCATAGTAAGTGGCCACCAATGGTATCATGAAAAATTCAAGAATTATCCCCAAGACAGGAAGGCTGTAATCCCGTTCCTTTTGTAGTTGTCAAATCAAAAAGACTGCGTTCCCTCCAGTTTGTGGGAAGCAATCTGAGCACAAGGATGGAAATGCAGTTCTCTTTCGTTTGACTAGTATTATGTTAAAGAATGGTCTCTTTCGCTGTTTTCGTCGTCTCCACTCGTGAAGCCTTTATTTCTCTCAGTGGAAGATTGAATATGAGCTATTTGGGCAACCCTAGAGAGTGCTCGGCGATTCCTATATCAGCACCTTTGCACTATGATAGCTTGCAGGCGATGGTCGAGACACCGATAAGCGCCAAGGACGAACTCGGTGTAAAGCAGGGATCCCCGTCAGAAGCAGGCTCTCACGGGCCCATGTTCCAACCGCCACAGTTCAACCCAATCGAACTCCGTTCTGCTCCAGTGCTCGACCTCCTTTGATTAGGTCCTCCAAGTATTATCACTGGAGCTCTCACCTGAAAGTAAACTCCTATTCGTGTCCGTACGTTGTTACTGATTCGGACTAGCCTGGATCACTGTCTCTTTTTACGCGGGAAGGCCCTCCTCCGCATCCACCCAAAGTTCTCGTGAAGCCGGCTACTCTCTATGAACAGTAGGATACTCCCATCGAAACTATTGATTGCTGGTTTATGAAGCAACCATAATTTCAATGTCTACGGTGGCTGCTGCCGGTGGGCTTGCGGAGACATCTTTTTCCCCTCCCATCAGCATCTGTATCGACGCCTCATTCTCAAGCCCCTTAGTCTTAGGGAGATTTTATGCTCTATCTGGATGCACCTTCCAATTTTCCAGCGAGCTACAAGGCTAGTGGCAATCGTTTTGCAGTATGACAACGAGTCCACAAACTGTTGGAATGCCTGGCTCCGCCGTTGCCCACCTGGGGTCATACCGTGGGAATGATACATTATGTGCAGATTATAAAGGTGGTCTGTACAGTCATCTTCTTTGTCATGTTTAACTGATTCGTCCCCCACCCTGATTTGTGATGCCCGTGCAGGCTCCTTCCGAGCTGGGTCGCGTTGTCTCGGCTTTGTCTCGGGAATTCGGCTCATATATTACCAAGCTTAATCTCACTACGTTCTCATTCCAACTACGCCCCCCCCCCTTTGAACTCTCACTCTCTCATGATCATGGCTCTCGCAGGTTCAAAGCTTTTTACCCCTCTTCAACTCGGTGCGATCACACTCTCTCACCGAATTATCATGGCTCCAATGACCCGTATTCGAGCCGATGAGGATGGCGTTCACCATGAAGTGAGTGGGTCGATTCCTGCCTTCTTTGTCATACTGAACCTTCACTCCATTCACGCTTCCCAGATTGCAGTCGAGTATTACAGCCAAAGGGCTACTCATGGCGGTCTCCTCATCTCTGAAGGGACATTTATAAGCAAAGAAGCTGGAGGAGTACGGTAAGCGTGCTACGTTCTAGCTACTTTTCGTCGCGTACACGCAATTGAAACTATCATCTCACTGTCCCTGTCCCAGCAACGTTCCTGGCATCTACACGCCAGCTCAAGTCTCAGCTTGGCGGAAAGTCACTGATACGGTTCACTCAAAAGGGGGTTACATATTCTGTCAGCTCGGGGCACTGGGCCGGGCCGCGTCAATCGACGTGATTGGCCCCTTGGGTTACAAGGTCGTTAGCGCATCGAACCTTCCTCTCAAAGGTGGTACCGTACCCGAGGCACTAACGAAAGAGGACATCCAACGTTATGTCGACGCGTACGCGAACGCGGCCAAGAACGCAATCGAAGCAGGGTTCGATGGAGTCGAGATTCATAATGCAAACGGATATCGTAAGCCGGTTTCATCTCACCCTCGTTTTATTTTAGCTCAAGGCCGCGCGTAGTGCTTGACCAGTTTCTTCAGTCCAACGCGAACATTCGGGAAGACGAATACGGAGGAAGCATTGAGAATCGATCTCGCTTCTCTCTTGAGGTTGTCAAAGCCGTGACAGAAGCAATCGGTCAGGAGCGTGTTGGAATACGCTTTTCCCCTTTCAATCCGTTCCAAGGAATGAGGAGTACGTCTTCCGACTCTCCCCGCTCCGCCTTTTCAATAACGCCTACACCCTTCCCGTAGTGGAAGATCCTTATCCGACGTTCGCTTACATCACCAACCAGATTCGTGAACTCTATCCTGGGTTAGGCTACGTTCACTTTGTTGAAGGTGACGCCACGGAAGGAGACTCCACGGATTTCGCTCGCCAAATCTGGTCTTCGCCAGACGAGGAGCGGAAGCGCAGCATTTTCATAAGCTGCAAAGGATATACTCCCGAGACAGCAGCGAAAGTGGTGACAGAGAAAGGCGGGGCTGTAGCGTTCGCCACGTCGTTCATAGGAAATCCTGACCTTGTGGTGCGTTTCTCGCTTTGGTTCGACCGATGGTATGAAGAATATCTTATCTGGCCATTTCTTTCTGACAGGCTCGAATCCAGTATGGATTACCATTGGCCATTCACGAGCGCAAGACCGTGTATCTGAACGGACCAAAAGCTTATCAAGGGTACACCGACTACGCTACCGCCGCCCCCTCCGAGAGTAAACTGTAGTAGCGTCATCATGGCCGGTTCAAAACTGGAACAGAAGGGAGTGTTCTGGGACTCAAAAATGTCTGTTCATTAGAAGAGCGTGCCATCATAAAACCCAATGAAATAAATCGATGCATAGCCAAAAAAAAAAACACAGGGTGAACCAAGAGCCGAAATGCTCATGAACGGCGGGGATGCGTAATGATGTAGATATGGTCAATCAAAAGACCTTGAATGGGCCTTCTGGTCGTGATCCGGAGGTTCGTGGCCTTTTACGTAAGCTTCAGAACGCTGTTGGACCGATGGCTCCGGCATTAACGCCACAGCCGTCGTGCCCTCCGTCCAAGCCTCCCTCCCAGAGTTGGCTGCGACAGGCGGTTCGGTCACCAATGGGATCTCCTCGTACTTGGGAAGTAGCTCGGGTAGAGTGTTCGGAGAATCTTCCCGAGTTGTGGTACCCGCTGACTCGCTTACTGGCCTCCCATGAACATCGAATTTGAACCTCTGCCGTTCCGCCTCCCTAGCTTTCCAAGCTTTGTATTCTCTCTTGATTTTTGACCCGACGAAAATACCAATGAATATGGCAGCGAGGCCTCCGAAGCCTAAGGTAGGAGTTAGAGTACGGTTTTTAATGCTTAAACGGTTCAAAGCAGCTGGCAGGACTTACAGGTGCCGAAGGCAATCTTTCCTGTTTTCGTCAACTGAGGCCCTTTCTTCTTTTTCCATGCCCTTGTCTCCAGCACCCCGTTCTCCTCCACTGCTACTCCTATTAATGGGGCGGCATCAATCTGGTATGTGCAGAGGACGAGAGTCAAGATAAGGGCATATGACGCTTGACGAAGGTGGTTCATGCAGGACGCAGGTGGGAAGGGGGAAGGAGGGATTCCCCACGTCGAACGAAGCGTTGAGGGTTTTATCGAAGGAATCTATTTTCGGGGTGTGTATTTCGTGGGCAAAAGCAATTGCGCGTGTGGCTTTTGTGCCTGCCTAGCCAAACACCGGATAAACCCCGGACCTACTTTGACCCAGTCCAGGGATGAGAAAATAAAAGACATAGTAACCAAGTTCCATTGAGCATAGACTCGAAGAGCACAGATAGATAGTACATGGTCGTATCCAAACACCAAAATCCCCTTAGACGGTAATCTTGCAGGTACCAGCGCAGCTCGTGACTAATGGGTGTAAGCCGTGTTATTACGTGTGCTGGAAGCGCGTCGAGCCTGATTCGAAACTTACCAGCCGAGACGACACCAGTAGTAGCACCAAGGGTGTACGAGTATGCTGTCTGAGAGGTGAAAGTACCGGGGTTGAGTTCAGGAGTAGCTCCTCCCCAGTCGTTGCCAACGGGGTTAGCATAGCCGCCGTTCGTGGTGGTCATCAACACTTGCTATAAGCGTGATAGGACGTCCATCAGATTTTGCTAAGCCGATTAATATTCAGTAGAACGTACCGAGGAGTTGGAGAAAACGTTGTTCTCGATCAAGGTCTGAGCACCATCTCGAGAATCGATGCACGAGATGGAGATATCCTTGTAGTAGTTGCTAGATTAAGGTATTAGGTTAGCATCGGAGGAGTTCAGACCTGCCAAAAATGAGGGGGGCTCACTTCCAGATATGGCCAGTACCGAAGCGGAGGGATGGAAGTCGAGAGCCGACTATAGATCAAGTCAAGGATTGTTAGAAAAATCAGATGTTCCGCTTCAAAATGGTAGTACATACGGTTGCTGAAGTAGTTGTGGTGGTAGGAAACGTGGAAATGGCCGGTATCTTCGTCGCCGTTGTTGTCGGAGTGACCAACTAAAGCCCCCCATCTCGTTAGTGCAACAGTTATAACGGCATCTAAACCTTCAGGAACGCACCAAGAGAGGTCTTGTAGTGGTCATGGAAGTAGTTATAGCTAGCGGTGATGAAGTCGGAACCGTGGTTGATATCGAGGCAACCATCATAGTAATCCTTGCCATGATCCAAGTCGGAGTAGAATTCGTTATGGTCAACCCAGACATTGGTACTGGCTTGGATTTCGATCAAATCCGTAGGGGCTGGGGACTTGTACAACTTGAGGTTGCGGAAGATGACGTTGGTGCCCTTCTTGACGCGGAAACCGCTGCCAGTGAGACCACCACCGCAAGAGCCCAAGACCGAGGTGTTGGAGCCGACGTCGACGACTTCACCATCACCTGTGATAATGCTGGTGAGTCGGACGATCTTGGCTGTGGTACCGGCGACTGCTGTACGGAGGTCGGCGAGAGTGGAGACGGTGCTATGTGGAGGCGAGGCGAGGTGGGTTGGTAAGGTCTTAGCTTTTGGAGGTTGACAACTTACACAGTCGATCCACCAGCACCACCGGTGGTACCAGCCGCAGCCGCGTAGCCTTCAATACCAGTGGGGCATGAACCGCTGGATCCACTGCTAGTGGTCGTAGTGGCCGCAGTGGTCGTGGTCTTGGTCGTGGTTGAGCTCGAGCTGGTCTTGCTGGTAGTTGTGGTCTTGGTCGAGGTCGTAGAAGTCTTGCTTGTGGTCGTAGAAGTCTTCGAGGTAGTCGTTGTGGTGGCGGCAGTGGAAGGAACGCATTGCGAGTAGCTATGCAAGCGTCGTCGGTAAAGAAAAATAGAATTTGAAGAATTGGTTGAAGGATGCTCACAAGTCGTTTTGGTAGACGCAAACACCACCAGTGGCGCAAGTGGTGTCACCAGTGTAGGTAGAGCTATTCCCATCGAGAGTCAGAAACGGATTGACCCTCCAAGATGTAAACCTACTCACCCTCCGCATTGTCCGTAGAGAGCAACGTCGGCATAGGCGAGCTTGGTAGCGATGGCCAAGAGAAGAGCTGGACCGGCGATTCCGTGGAGCATTTTGCTTGATTTTTTAAGAGAGTTGAATAACCAAGTGAACAAGTTGAACTGGGTTGTAGAACGAAAGAACTTGTCGCTTCAACAGTGCCCGTCTTATACTCCTCCTCCCGACCAGTTTTGGCTCTGTAAATTCATTAGAAAGAAGAGAAGTGGCCAACCGGTCCGCTCGTGAAGCGGTAAGCTACTACAATCCTCCGAACAATTCAAGCGTAGGGGGTCTGATGGCGCTCCCTCAGCAGCCGTGATCGAACTCTTTGAAAATTCCGCTCTTGCTGTAACGCCCTCGCAACGGACCGCTGGTGATCCAAAATTAGCAACTGTCAGCCACACGGGCCGCGCTGGGCGACGGACCGCCAAGAGATTTTGGCAAGGGGAGAAAGGAGTCCCACCGAGACTCGGGAATTCGCACCTCGAGACAACTCCGAGCTTTCGAAGCTTCCCTCGCTGGTACCTCGGAGTTCTCGAACACCACAGCCGGCCACCGAAGTCGTGTATTCATTTACAACCCCAGGGTAGACTTTTCAGAAGGCTTCTGCTATGTAGTCGTGTTAAACCACGCAGTTGGCGACTCGGGAAGCGTGGCGGGAATACCTGGCAAATGGAGTCGGAGTGAAGAATCGGAGACTGGAGAGTGAGAAATTCGAGTATGGAGTGGCGGCCCGCGGTGAGCTTCTCCTGGGTAGATTTCTAGTTGGAGCGTATTTGTGAGTGGTCTTCTCGTGACACCTCACGCCAATGGAACTTACCAAACAGGTTGAACCGCGGCTTCCGTTCCCTTGTCAACACCGCCAGCCTCTGGCAGAATTGCGCCAGTACAAGTTCTTCCACGTCACTCGCGGGCCGCTGGAATATATGTATTCTTTGAAATACGGTCATTGGATGATGTCGTCCTCCCGCAGCAGCACGTAGGATATCCATTTCCGGAACTTTGTCGGATTCGCACCACCGTCTGCTAGGTGTCAAAGTTGCCCTGCCGAGCAAAAGGAATAAAAAATAGGAAGTGTGCCGGTGCTGCGGAATAAGCACGGCTTGAATTTATGCAGTGCGGCTCCCGAAAAGCAAAGGGTTTTGGGGGTTCTGTGAGGGTCTACGATGAACCACTCAGCCGACAATTCTAGTAGTCGTTAGACATTGATGGTATATCGCTGCACATGTGCTGATAAACGGGAAGAAATACACATGGGTAGATAGATGGAACAGTGCTCAACGCAACTTCGAACACAAAGTTGAAGGAATTAATTGATCATCAGAAACCCTGAGTACTAACGATGGACGCGACTAACATACCATTTGGGATTATGCAACTAGTGATCACCGTCATAATGGACTCCTAGCTTGAATTCCGCTAACATGCCAGTTTCCCGGTGCATGGGAGCGAACATGATGGCGGGCGTTGGCGCTTGGTTGACACTGTTTGGTCGATCGTAACACCGACTGCATCTCATGCCGCACCTTCAAGCCCAGTCCACCCTATTTGAACAGCAGGTCCGCCCCCTCCCCCAGCTCCATCTCTTTGCAAGTCACAGCTCATAGAGTCTACAACAATTGTCAACACACGCTTGGACCGGTGGCAAGTTCCGTGCAAGACATTCGAAACGCAAGGTCCCTCTGCGCTTAACAAGATTGGCGCGTTCACAAACAACCTACAAGTGGAATGGATGTGGATCAGCTTGTGGTCGCATGCCTTGAAACATTTGCGGGAGGAATGTCTTGAGTGCACAGCGTCATTACTCAGCAAACATTCCATATACGGCATCCAACGAGCGCTCTTTCGGATATAATGACAGCCTGTGCAAAGATTCCCATGTGGCATTACCAAATCATTACGCGGTACTCGAATGCCGGCGCTTGGGTCGACGATCGTCTTCCATTCTATTCGGGCTTGGCATCAGCACAGCCTCAACGATTCCCCTAGGCCGGCGGAAAGTTCGACATATAAAAACAAAGTGGTGGGTTTCACGTTTATTCCAAAACCCAAACCTGCCCTTCTCAGTTTACATTATCTTCTCTAGCATGCCTTTTCTGGACCGTCTAAATCAAAAATTCGACAAATGGAACTCAAAGTTAGAGCAAATCAACGTTCGGCTCGAGCAACAACGCCAACAACAACTCCAGCAGCAACAGCAGCAGCCGCCATGGTCCACATCATCTCAGCCGCCCCCTGCGTATCCTGGTCCACCACCACCACTCCCTCCAAGGCCTAATAACACCCAGTCTCCCTCTGGTCCCATCGCAAGTACTTCGGTGACGGGGGTGGACACGACCAACGCTTGGCAAACCCCGCCACCCCCGCCCCCAGCCACAAATCCTAATTGGCAATCCCCTCCCACAGACTCTTGGCAACCGCAACCTCAACAAGCGTCCCCTCCTTCCAATGCTTTCCAAACGCCCCCGCCACCTTCTGCACCGATTCCCCCGCCACCTGTTCCTCAGTTTACACCTTTCCCAACACAAGCGGCTGGCACAACTGGCCCCTCAGGTCCCATACCGTCCATCTCAAACATATCTCTCACCATAACTTCCGACTCCAGTGGCGAACTGGAACCGCTCCCGGTCCTCCAAGAAATCATCGACGCTCACAAAGCCGCAGAGGCAGCCGTCCCTCCCACCGTGACGGCCGAATACCAATCCCATCTCAAGTCTCTCCTCGACGCAGTTTCGAATACTCGAGAAGCTAGCTCAGCGAAAACAGAAGCCGCTCGTTCCGCGCAATACAGTCAAGAAGTCTTTTCTGGCGGGACAGACGCATGGTTCCGACTGTGCTACAACCCAGCCGCCGAAGCGATGAGAGCCGGTCTTCAGGACATGGAAAGGAAC
This sequence comes from Tulasnella sp. 424, assembly GCA_019633425.1. NCBI lineage: Eukaryota > Fungi > Basidiomycota > Agaricomycetes > Cantharellales > Tulasnellaceae > Tulasnella > Tulasnella sp. 424. The sequence continues at coordinate 82,014 of WSUB01000047.1, read as the reverse complement.
TATTGGGAGATCGCGCGGAGCAAGAGGGATGGGATGGGAGAAGAGGACGTTCACGAGTGGGCCAAAGCAATGGAGATGGCTTTTAACGGGTGCGAGAGACTTAGGATGGAGTGGGATAATTTAGAGAGGGAGAAGAGAGAGCAGGAGAGCACAGGAAAGTCCACATGGTTGTATAATAACCGTCACGATGATGGAGTCTACGAGGCTGTTCGAGAGGTGTGCTATCTCGATTTGGCCGTTCGAGTCTTCGCAAACGTCGTCTAACCGTTGCAAATTTCAGGTCGAACGAGCGAAGAACCATCAAGACAAGATTGTCCAGGCCGAACTGTCTTCAGCAACTTACGCCCGCACGGCTCAATACGTCAACGAAATCATCGGCCCCTTCCTCCGCTCTTTCATATCCGCGTGCGCAACTAGACGTACCCCAATTGGAAACGTGATTTCAGCCGTTTGTCCCCTGCTTCCAACCCCTCCCGATCCCAAGGACGTCGACCGCGTCCCACCCCTTACTCCCCGTGCCACAGAGGCTCTGGTCCGCCAACTCCGAGACACCGCAAACGCGTTCGACACCCTGACCTACCGCATCCAAAGCATCCACGAACGACTAGACTCGTTGGACCGAAAGCTCCAAGAATCCTCCCACCAGGCCGAACTCGACGCTCTACTCCTCAAACACTACGGACCCAACGACACGTGGGGCAACCAATCAGCCTGGGACGCCCGCAACGCTCGACAAAACGCTCAATCCAACGAATCCATCGCGCTCATGACCTCTCAATCCGCCGCTCGGGATGCCCGTCGAGACGAAACTCAAGCCGTCGTTCGGCCGTGTTGGGATCGGGTGGTCAAATGGGAACGGGATCGAAGGAACGATCTTATGGCTAAAGCGGCTGCTGGACCCGGCGGAGCGGCATTTCTGAGCAATATGATGACAATGCAGCATGCGAGCGCTATGGGGGTGATTAGTAATATCGGGAGCTCGAATACGAGATGGGAGTTAAGGTATACAGATCAGTATGGTAATGTGAGGTATTAAGCGCCTCAGTATTAGGTAGACAGATGATGTAACGGCTTAATAACCCATTAACTCTTGGATAAACTACTTTTGTTGCCCCGCGTATCTCCCAAGACTAATCGTCTTCAAGTACCAGGCAAAGTGCTTAAACGACAGGCCCTTTAAATTCGTAAGGAGATAGAACTGCGTGTATAGAAGGCCTCGAAGTTGCAGATCGTTCGTTCATCCTTTGCATGTTCTTAAGGCGCTAGAAAAATTGCGTTTGTGATTCATCTTGGTCAACTTCAAAGGACTGCAGTTTAAACCTCCATCAGCTTCCTAGAGCTCGTTTCAACTATTAAGACCACGCACGTTATCCAACACCCAAACGTTGTTGAACTCCACCGCGTCCCCAAATAAACGTCTCAACTCCTGTCCCTCATGGCGATACATACCGCACCCTTCGAGACAGAACTCTCGTAGTCGGGTGGGTCTCGGCGAGGCAGGGTCACCTTCGATTGCCCTTGGATCTCCTTGAGGAGAACATCGCGACCGAATTATCTCCATAACGCTGTCTGCCAGAGGTTGACTGCAACCTGCCCAGTCTATGCGGAGCTTCACAACTTTAGGTAGTAGCCACTGTCGTCTGCCGTCTTCTTTGGCAAACGGTCGACCTAATGCACGAAGGAGCGCGGAAGAGACGTAGTCATCGGCGAAGCAGCGAAGTTCCAGGGAATCGATGTTGGGAAAGAATGAGTCGAGTTTGCTAAGAAGAGGTGCGACGTTCCATTCTAGGTCCAAACCTAGCTCCAAGGTTGTTACTTGGGCCCCGCTAGTTTCGGAGAAGGGCTTGAGGATGGCCGTGCAGAATGGCCGGATTGATGCTGGATCGTAACCGTAGCCCCCGGATTGTAACGTCAAGTTGATATTCCCTACGCGAATGTCGACCCCCATATCAGGTCTAAGCTCCAGATGCACTTTTTCTGTGCATTGGAAATTTGTGTGATCGAGGGCTGCGGCCACCCAAGGACTTTGCGTTGACAGTGATCCAACTGATTCGCAGATGGAGATCTTAGTTGAAGAAGAACAGGTAATTGCCTTAAGGAGTCCGGTGCCATCAGGACTGTCTGAGACGTCGATTGACGTAAGATGTGGAAGGATGATACTGGTTTGGGGTTGGAAGTCTGTCTGGCAAGACCGAAGTCGAAGCGATTGAAGACGAGGTGACGAGCGAAGAACGTCGATGAATCCTTGGTTGAAGTACGGACATGGATCGCAACCTTCGACGTCGATCTCCAGGAGATTCGGGAAGGCGATCAAGCTCCACGGGAATATCGAGTGTCTAACCTCGAGGATTTCCAACAGAAGAGAGATGGTTTGAAACGCGGACTCCAAGTCCTTGTATCTCCAAATAGACCCGACATGCTCTACATGCAGTCTGCGTAAGTGTGGAATGGGTTGCTTCAGGAGTTGGAAAAGCTGTTCAGGGCTGGTGAACCGGGTGTCGAGGGAAGTCCAATATTCGGACAGCTGAAGGATGCCTTGGTCGGCTGCCGGTAGCTGGCTCGTAGGCTCGTAATGCACAAAGAGGCTTTTGGTTCCGGGTGTGTATTCAACCACTTTTTTGAATAGGAGTGGTGGAATACAGGGCGAGATATAGATCCAAAACGAAGGGTTGGTCTCAACGATGCGCTGCCATTTCTTGCATACAAGGCGTATGAGTGCAAGCTCTTGGTAGTACTGGAAACCACCATCGGAGTAGAGATACCTCCTTCGCACACTGTTGCGCTGAGTTAGAAAGAGGGCAAATTGGAGAAGCAAGGTGAGGAGCTCGGTGGGAAGGCGGTTGATGAGGCAGTCGACGTGGTCTGATGTGGAATCTTCCCGATGTAAGGTCAGTGGGCGGGTGGTAAGCGGGAGTAAAAAAGCACGACACACGAGCAGTCAAGGTTCCGCGATCAGCCATCTTTTGCAGCTAAGTTAGAACAGGCAATAGATTACCCCATTCCAAGTTGAAACGGAGTTGACCTAATCACGGCGTTCTCAGGCCCACTCTAAATTCGACCGATCCCAAACGAACGGCAACTCGTTTCAGAAAGTCCAGCTCTCCGGGTACTGCCAATCCCTTTTTTCCGTGGGCAATTCCTAATCAATTGCCTTCAAGTACCGGACACGGTACCACTTTTGTGGCGGTCCTTCCAATCTGTGCAGTAAGTGCATAACGCTTCGAAGATCAGTTCGCCTCGACATGCTTCCTAAGATCCTAAGAAAACTGAGTATACCAATCGGCCCGACCAATTTGAAAGGACTGGAATCCAAATCTTGATCAGCATTAACTGCTCAATTCAACTATGAAGACTACCCACATTTCGAACCCAAACGTTGCGGAATTCCACGGCGTCGCCAAATATGCTTCTCAATTCCTGTCCCTCACTCCGAAGCATATTGCACGCGACGAGACAGAATTCTCGCAGTCGACTGGGTCGTGGCGAGCTAAGGTCGCCTTCGATCGGCCCCGAAGCCCCTTGGGTAGAACACCGCGAACGAATAATCTCCATAACGCCGTTTGCTAGAGGCACTGGGCAATCCGCCCAGTCTACGCGGAGCTTCTCAACTTTAGGAAATAACCACTGCCTTCTGCCGTCTTCTTTGACAAACGGCTGACTTAACGCACCGAAGAGGGCGGGAGAGATGGGGAGATCATAGGCGTAGCAGCGAAGTTCAAGTGAACCGATGTTGGGAAAGAATGAGTCCAGTTTGCTGATGAGCGGTACGTTGTTTCGTTCTAGTTGCAAAGCTAGCTCCAAATTTGTTACTTGGGCCCCGTTGGTTTCAGAGAGGGGCTTGAGGACGTCCGAACAGAATTGCAGGATTGATGCTTGATCGTAAGACTGACCCTCACGCTGCAATATCAGGCTGATATTCCCCACGCAAATCCCGACCTCACTATCAGGTCGAAAGTCTAAACGCACATTGTCTGTGCAGTCGAAATTTGCGTGGTTGAGGGTAGCGACCACCCAGGGATGTTGTGTCGTTAATGATCGAGCCCTTTCGCGAATGGAGATCTTGGTTGAAGAAGGGCAGATGATTGCCTTGAAGAGTCCAGCAGCCTGGGGACTATATGCGAAGTCGATTGATGAGAGATGTGGAAGGATGATATCGATCTGAGGCTGGAGGTCTGTCTGACAAAACGAAAGTCGGAGTGATTGCAGGCGAGGTGACGAGCGAAGGACGTCGATAAAGCCTTGGCTAAAGTACGGACATCGATGGGAACATCCGACGTCGACCTCAAGGAGGTTTGTGATGGCGCTCGAGCTCCATGGGAATATCGAATTTTTGACCTCGAGGATTTCCAATGGAATGGAGATGGTTTGAAACCCGATCTCTACGTCCGTGTATGTCCCAATCGTCGTGATATGTTCTACATGTAGTCTACGTAGACGTGGAGTAGGTTGCTTCAGAAGTTGAAGAAGCTGTTCGAGGCTGGTGAATTGGGTGTGAAGGGAAGTCCAAAATTCGGACAGCTGAAGGATGCTACGGTCGACTGCCAGTCGCTGACTCGGCCGGGCGAAGGAAGCTCCAGCATTATAATGCACATGGAGGCTTCTGCTCCCGGGTGCACATCTCACCACTTTCTTGAATAGGATAGGTGGGACGGAGGTCGAGATATAGATCCAAAACGATGATGTGGTTTCAATAATGTCCCGCCACTTCTTGCATACAAGGCGTATGAGTGAAAGATGTTTGTAGTAAGGGATATGGCCATCGCGGTAGAGATACTGACTTCGCAGCTCGATGCGCGGAGGTAGATGGAGGGCGAATTCGAGAAGCAAGATGAGGAGCTCGGTAGGAAGGCGGTTAATGAGGCAATCGACGCGGTTTGATGTGGAATCTTCCCGATGTAAAGTCAGTGCACGGGTGGTAAGCAAGAATTAAAAGGACAACACACGAGTAGTCAAGGCTCCACGAGCAACCATCTTCTGGAGCTAGGTTAGGACGGGCACCAGATTACTCCAGTCCAAGTCGAAACGGAGCTGAGGTAATCACGGCGTTCTCAGGCCCATTCTAATTCAACCGGTCCCGGAACAGTGGCAACTCCATTCGATTGAAGATTCGTGTTCGAGCCCTGTTCACGATCTCCTCTGCATCCGAATATATATTGAACCACCCAGCTCTGTCGGACAAATATCCTTACCACCCGGGCATTGTCCTCGTCCAGGCCTAGGCCTCGAAGTCGGATACTGTCCGCTCATACCCTACATACTTTCTATGACGCTAGAAAAATTGAGTAGATAAACCATGCCCGTCAACTTCAGAGGACTGCAATTCAAACCTCGATCAGCTGTCGATAGCTCGTTTCAATATAGAGACCACGCACATCTCGGACCGAAACGTTGATGAACTCCACAGCATCGCCAAATATGCTTCGCAGTTCCTGCCCCTCACTCCGAAGCATAGTGCACTTTTCGAGAGATAACTCCCGAAGTCGACTGGGCTTCGGCGAGCTAAGGTCGCCTCTGATTACACCCGAAGCTCCTTCAGGAGAACATCGCGAGCGAATTATCTCCATAACGCCGTTTGCTAGAGGCTGAGGGCGAGGTCCAGCGGCCCAGCCGAATCGAAGCTTCTCAACTCTAGGGAGCAACCACGTCGGTTCGCCGTCTTCTCTGACAAATGGACGACTTAGGACATCAAATATCGAGGAAGAGATCTGGGGATTGGGTTCAAAGCAGCGAAGTTCCAGGGCAGTGATGTTGGGAAAGAATGAGTCGAGTTTGCTAATGAGAGGTGCGACGTTCCAATTTAGTTGCAAATCGAGCTCCAAGGTCGTTACTTGACCCCCGTTCGTTTCGGAGAAGGGTTTGAGGATGTTCGTGCAGAATGGCGGGATTGATGCTGGATCGTAAGCTGGGTACTCGGATTGCAATGTTAAGTCGATATTCCCTACGTGAACGCCGACCTCGATATCTTGTTCAAGCTCTAAATGCACATTTTCGGTGCATTCGAAATTTGTGTGGTCGAGGGCGGCGACCACCCAAGGATTTTGTGTCGACAATGATTGAGCGGATTCGAAGATGGAGATCCTGGCTGAAGACGGGCAGGTAATTGCCTTGAAGAGCCTAACAGCCTCAGGACTGTCTGTGAAGTCGATTGACGCGAGATGTGGAAGGATGATACTGGTTTGGGGTTGGAGGTCTGTCCGACAAGACCGAAGTCGAAGCGATTGAAGCCGAGGTGACGAGCGAAGGACGTCGATGAATCCTTGGCTAAAGTACGGACATCCATCGCAACCTTCGACGTCGATCTCCAGGAGGTCCGTGAAGGCGATCAAGCCCCACGGGAATGTCGACTCTCTGACCTTGAGGATTTCCAATGGAAGAGAGATGGTTTGAAACCCGGACTCCACACCCTCGTATGTCTCAAGGTTCCCGGTATTCTGCACATGCAGTCTGCGTAGATGTGGAATGGGTTGCTTCAGAAATTGGAAAAGCCGTTCTGGGCTAGCGAGCTGGATGTAAAGGGATGTCCAATATTCGGACAGCTGAAGGATGCCGTGATCGACTGCCAGTAGCTGGCTTGTAGAGTCATAACGCACGACGAGGCTTTTGGTTCCGGGCGCGCATTCGACCACCTTTTTGAGTAGCAGAGGTGGGAGGGAGGTCGAGATATAAATCCAAAACGATGGGTCGGTCTCAACGATGCGTTGCCACTTCTTGCATACAAGACGGATGGATGAAAGCTCCACGTAGTACAGGAAACCGTTGTGGTAGAGAAAGTCGCTTCGCAAGCTGCTGCGCGGAGTTCGAAGGAGGGCAAATTTGAGAAGCAAGGTGAGGAGCTCGGTGGGAAGGCGGTTGATGAGGCAGTCGACGTTGTCTGGTGTGGAATCTGTCCAATGCAAAGTCAATGAACAAGAAGTAAAGGGAAATAAAAAGGAAACGCACGAGTAGTCAAGGTTGCATTATCGGCCATTGTCAGCTCGGTATTGCGCCAGTCCAAGCTGAAACGGAGTCACGGCCTTCCCAAGTCCGCTCTAATTCCGACCACCGAGCGTGATCTCCGGTAGGCACCAGGAACGCTCTGCCAAGAACGCCAAGCGACCCGCTGTATAAAATGCCAACAATGAACTGTCGATCTCCCCTTTTGCATCCCAAGGGTCAAACTCACACCTCTCCACGACATTCACGACGTTGACCGCAATGACTTATCGGCATTTTCTTACTCTTACCTTTGTATTGTTACGGTCAACCAGCGTAACCTCTTTGCCATACCTCGTTCCGACGCGAACCACGGGACTCCGCCGAACAAATGTCCTTACCGCTCGGGCATCGTCCTCGTCGACGTCTGCGGCCACCGAAGTTAACCTCAGCAAACCAGGGCAGGTAGCCATTAGCATTGGTGCGTCTGCCTTGACTGAATGCCGATCCCATGCGTGCCGATTAATCTCATAAACGCACTCCCGATGCAGTTACGGTCATCTTGTTCGCTGCAATGTTTGGCTTTTTAGTTGCCAAGAAATGTGGTGTTCAATTTCACTGCCATCGTGTAAAAAAGGCGCTTGGAAGACGAAGTCGTGGTCACAACATCCCTCCTCCGTCACCTCCGCCCACCGTCGTGCCAATGGCGGAACATCACCGCCCTCCCGTTGCCGACAATAATCCCTCCTATGGCAAGTTGGACGGATGGACTCCTCCACCGGCTCCGAAGGAGGCGCCTCATAAAACTATAGATATTGCCTCGTACGGAAATTTGACGTTCAGCCAACTAGACGGATATTTGGAAGAGCCGCCTTCGCAAACACGGACGTCGTCAGAAATCCCTTCCCCCGCTAACCCGGCTCCAGCGGCTCCATCGAGTCCACCTCCCTATCCTGGAAAGCCTCAGAGCTCTGAAACCTGGAAGCAAGGGACGGCTACTGGACCGGGTACGGAAGGTTGGAAGTAGGGGATGGTTTCAGATATAGCTGGAGTTTGGTATGCCCCGGAATGTTACAACCTTACGCGCCTTCTCGTCATGAGTCCCCCCTATATCGAATTCAGCTGTCCTTCCGACTCGACCGCAGGCGTGCAAATCGCTGCCGCCACGACTGTTGTCCATGTTTCCAATCCTCATTCCCAACTGCCGGTCTGGTCGTATTCGCCGAACTTTCGAACCCAATATGCGCCCCATCGGCATTGCAAAAAGGCTTTGAGGCTGAAGCTCCGAGTACAGCCCCCACTCCTTGGCGGTTATATACATAGTCAGGCACCAGGAACGCGCCGCCAACGCCAAGCAAATCGTTTATAAAATGCCAACGATGGGACGGGACAAGCCTCCAAAAAGACGCTCGCCCTCTCCCGCGAGCCGAAATATTTGTACGACATTCACGACGTTGACGTTCTCGCCCCTCATCCGATGATTCCTGGGCTCTTTCTTACTCTTGCTTTTGCATGCCTCAGTTCATCCAGTGTAGCAGCTCTGCCATCTCCCTTCCCGACTCGAACCACGCCACTTCGCCGAACGGATGTTCTTACCGCCCGGGCGCAGTCCTCCTCAACGGCTCCTGCTGTCGACATTAATAGCAGCAAACCAGTGTCGGCAGCCATCAGCGTCCGTACGTCACTATGAAATACCAATCTCCAAGGCGTACTAACTAATCTCATGAAAAAAAAAAACCACACTCTAAATTCAGCCGTAATCTTGTTTTTTACTGCAATGCTTGCCTTTGGAATTGCAATGAAATGCGGCTGGCGACCCCAATGCAATCGCGCGAAGAAAGCTCTAGGAAGGCGCAGCCGACATCACAACGTCGCCCCTTCGTCTCCTCCCCCCACTGTCGTGCCGATGGCGGAAAATCACCGCCCTCCCGTAGCCGACAACGATCCCATATATGGCAAGTTGGATGGATGCCCTCCCCCAACACCTCCAGAGGAGGCGCCTCACCAAACTACTGCTACTGCTACCTCGTACGAAGACCCGGTATTCAGCCAACTCGATGGATATCCGGAAGCGCCACCTCCGCGAACACGGCCTCCTCCACCAACCCCTGCCCCCGTCGACTCGACTCTAGCAACTCAATCGGCTCCACCTGCTTATCCAGGGCAGTCTCAGAATTCCGAAAGCTGGAAGGAAGGTACGGTTGCCGGAGCGAATGCGGAAAGTTGGAAGTAGGAGATAGTTTCGGCAGTAGCGGGGAGATCGTTATGGCCCTGAATGACACGATGATATCATTAAAATAGCTTAAATGGTGCCTTCTCGTCGTGACTATTCCCCGTATCTGAATCCAGCTGCCCTTTCGACTCGACCGCTGGCGTGGAGGATGCAGCCGCCACGACTGTTCCCTGTTTCCAGCCCTCATTCCCGAAAACCGGCTTGGTCGTATTCGGCGAACTCTCGAACCCGGCCTGAGTAGACAATCCATCTCTATTTTGATACGGTGGTACAGCCTCGTCCTGAGCCAAATTTGCAGGCTGACCGTCCAACTTTGGCTGAGGTGTCTCGAATAGGCCTGGGTACTTGTTTGCCTCTGCCTGAGCTTCCGAGTCTGGTTGTTCGTGCTCGATTTTGTCCTTTCGCTGCAACATTTTCGCCTGTCGTCGTTCTAGGATTGAACGCTTTAGCACCGTTAGACAGATGCAGAGCAGACAAAGCCCGAAAAAGCCGCCGATGACTGGTAGAGACGGAAAGGTTAGATGCGATACTGGTCCTCGGCGTGGACAGGAAGGCGCACGAGATCCGACTATAATTGACCCCGTTCGACCAAGCTTGACCGTGTTCCCCTTGCTTTTGCTAGTCTTGTACGCTCGCGTTGTCATAGTCTTTGTGGGAGTGGCAAACGGTGTCGGTGTCGGACTCGCCAAAACGACTGGAAGGAGAGACAAAAGTAGACCTGCAGCGACTTCCGGTAGCATATTGAACGAAGGAAAACGAGGGGCGTGTGGGCGAGTTGAAAGGGGGGGGGGAGCGGAAAGAGGAAACAAAATGATATATAGGATGTGGCGGAGTTTTATGTTCGGGAGCGAGGGCCTCCCTTTGGACCCGTCGGCTCGTCAGGCACCCAGGGTCCGCCCCAAGCGTGATGCCAAGCCAAGCTACCCCCGAACAGCATTTCACCAACACAAGCGCCCTGCATATCGCTTACGATCGATGTGCTCCAGCTTGTCCGCCCGTAACAAGTGGGAGGGAACTTCTAGAACAGTATCCGAAACCCAAAAGAAAACGTTCCGCGCGCGCTACCCGCAAGCGTGAAGTCGGTTAAAGGTCTCGTGTTTGAGCAAATGAAAAGGTAATCAACGTCTCGAACTTGTTGATGAGTGTGGTTCGGCGTCTTCAACTTGACAAGTCCACGGTATAACGAACAGACCGAAAGCCGACGCTGTGCAAGTGAAGGAAGATCACAGACAACGATCTGGAAATCCACATCTTAACGAGCGCTCAATGGAGTACAATGCAAATGGAGCAATAAGTTATTAATAAAAACAGAAAAGGAATATGAGATTACCTCTATGCCTGTGAGGCGTGATCTCGCTCTCAGTTTGTGCGCAAGCGGTATGACTTCTAAGGAGAACTTGCCACCGCCAGCCGTTTCCCAAGAATATTCGACACCCCGATGCTCCTCAAGACAAACTGTAATATATATAAGCTACCATGACAGCTATTCTACTTCATCTACGCCCCCATACCTCTCATGCTGTCTCTCGATCTACTCGCTTTGGCGCTCTCACTAGTATTGACGGTGGTCGATGCTCTCCCACTTGGCGACGTTGACTCGGAAACGGATCTTCAAACTCGAGCTTACCGTGGGTGCCCTAAGACTCTGACAAGGATGCAAGCGATTATATTCGGTGCAGGTAAGTGCGGCTCAGTTCGTAACGCTTTAACCGCTGAGCTAAGCACGCGCCTTGTCAGTGTTTGGAGGATTCTGCGTCTGCGTCTTGATTTGCTCGATGTGTCTGACCATCAGATTCCGGAGGCCCGCTTGTCTGCAGAAGAAGGCAAGTCGGGAGGTGAAGGAGGAGGAGGTTGACCGGAATCGCAGGCCGTTCGTCGGAAGGAGGACTTGGTCGAGGAAGGCTTTTACATCCGACCTTGACAGCAGCCGCCGCGCTCCGAATGCCAGAGAGCAGCCTGGAGGATCAACGATGTATGATTCGAGTGTGGTCGCCCCATGTCTGACGCCCGCAAGTACCGTGAAAAAACCCGAGCCGGTGGCCGCGAGATGGGAGAAGGATGCATGGAAATAAGGGACAGCGGTTGTGCGGCGCGGAGAACAGCGAAGTCCAGGGTGTAGCGCATTTCGCTCTAGAGAAGGAAAGGAGGCGGAGAAAGCGCTGTTGGAGAGAGACCGTGGCTTTGTTTTCTTATTGGTCAGGCGGGCTTGCTGTGAACAGGGGCTGTGACGACTAAACGTGTCCTCGTTGTCCTGCTAATTTGGATGGGGGTTTAACGGTCATTCGAGTCGGATCCGTAAGCCACAAGCCACTGTTTTAATTTAGACTGCATATATATACTTCTTAATGGATGACCTCGTACGCTTGAGCCTTGTGCGGTGGTTATTCTACCTATATACTATTTGGCACTCTCGGCTCGTGTAGGCGTTCAGAGAACTGTTGCCGCAGGCTGAAAGGGACGAAGGATGGAAAATGAACGGAGTTTATCTACTTGTGAGGAGCATACCGTCAGTTGGTGCGCAAGTGGGCGTCTACGTAGCTTGGCAGGCCCCCTGCCAAGGACATTGGCGGACCCTGACGATCCTCAATAGAAACAATAAAACAAAACGCTAACGACACCGATCTCCCTCACATACGCCCCCTTGTCCCCAATGCTGGCTCTCCACCTCTTCGTTTTCGCGCTTTCTCTGGTATTGACGACCGTCGATGCCCTTCCTCTCGGCAGCGCTTACCCAGAAACGACTCTTCAAGCCAGAGTTTACACTAAGAGGCCTAAGAAGACCATGACAAAGAAGCAGGGAATTATTTTCGGAGCAGGTAAGTGCAGACCAGCCGTAGCGCGATGCTTACCGCCCGAGGTACGGCCCGAGCTAAGAATAATGCGGCGTGCTTTGTCAGTGTTTGGGGGATGGATCGTCTTCGTCTTGCTTTGCTCAGTGCATCAGAAAATCAAAAACCGGAGGCTAGCTCGTTCGCAGAAGCAAGCGAACCAGGAAGAACTGAAGAAGAATGTGGAGTTTGACACGCATGGCAAGCCGTTCTTCAAACGGAAGGTACCAATACCGAAGAGGTCTCCGTCCATGCCCGAACTTGGCAGCGGGGCCAAGGCTCCGCTTCACGATTCAGGCGTAGCTGTCCCAACCTTGGCACCCGCGACGACCGTGAAGAAACCTGAACTGGTGATGATGAGGCGAGAAAAGGATGCCTGGAAAGAAGGAACTGTGGTGGCAGCAGCACCAGATGGGGAAGTCTCAGGGGTCGCAGACTTGACCTTGGAGAAGGAAAACGGGAGACGGGACGATGAGAAGGCACCGTTCAAGTTGTTCTGAGGTTGTTGACTGCTCTCAGTTGACTAGCTTAAACTCTTGTTGTGAAGGGACGCACGCGTTCTCGATGCAGGTCGTGACGAGTTCCAACGCGCTCGGTATTTCGGTTTGGACTACCCATGCGACGGACTGGACAACTATCGCGGCTGACGAACTTTGTAACGCACTCCATATGGCTACACTCTTATTTCTTTGATCACCGAAAGTGGGATAATAGCTAGTGCTTGAGGGGAGCGTTGTTGACGGGACAGTGGGGCGAGCTGCTATTCGCTGAGAGGGGACGAACGTTCGTTCAAAAGCATGTGGGGGTCTCGGAAAAGGTTAACCGAGTCGAGGCTGCTTACATACGACCTGCCCCAAAACGGTCCGTTCGCAGGGTTCCACATCCACCTCTCGCCTTCTCTCATCGATGTCCCAGCTCACGAGTGCAGGAGGATGCCAGCATAGGAGTCTCCAGAGACACCGGATACGGAGCAGATCCGAATTTCGGAGGTGCAAACGAACTTTGGGACGGAGCTGACGGACTCCAACGCCATCCTCTCAGCCAATGGCTTAAAAGAACGCCAACGAAAAAAATGGTCGTGTGCCAGGTAAATCAACCTCGTTCTCCCCCTTCCTCTCCCCTCTCAATCCTCTCGAGCCCTTTCTTTCACTTGGTAGCTCGAGCCCTTTCTGTCTAACGCGTCCTCTATCACGATTTCCTAACGACTATCCATCACCCACCCGGAACACGATGTCTTCTCCTACCCCCGAGAAACCGACGCAAAGAGCTGCCCTTGAGGAGCTCGACATAGACGATGACAGCCGGCCGCCATTCCTGCTATCGCTTACCGAAGTGAAGCTGCTGGGCATCGCTGGGGTGAGTACTCGTTCCTGTCCCTTCAAAGCAAAACTGTTGGTCATGTGACCGGATGTGCCCTGCACATGCGGGGAAATGATTGCGTGATTCTTCTCCACCAATTACATTCCCTCCCCCTCTCAATGGTCGTGTGCTAACTTTGATTCTCTCCTCTCATTGGCTGATTACAGGTCGGGTTCTTCCTCGATGGTACGCCTCATGTTCCTTTCTCACCCCGTCCACATCAGGTCCGACGCCTCACGCTATCCCTCTTTCGTTAGCCTACGATCTATTCGTCATCAACGTGAGTAACATTCCTCTCCTACGAGTCCATTTAGCTAAATTAGGTATATCGCCCGTCCCCCTTTCCCCAGCCCGTCACTACTATGCTGCAATACCGTCTGTACGGCGGCCATTCACTCCCACCACACCTCGAAGGATTCGTAAAAGCCGGGGCCAACATCGGTTCGGTCATCGGTCAATTCGCCTTTGGTTATGCTGCCGATGCTCTCGGTCGAAAAGCCGTTTGTACGTCTCCTCCCACCCGGCCCATCCCTACACGTTCACTCACCATGTCCCCCCGCTTCATTTACAGACGGCAAGGAGCTCATGCTCATCATCATCGCCACCATCCTCACTCTCACGACCCCCACCGGCTCCCTCTCACCAGAGGGAGCCCTCATCTACCTCGCAATGTTCCGAATCCTTCTCGGTGTCGGCGTCGGTGGAGACTATCCAATGTCGGCCACCATCACCTCCGACCGTGCCAACCTTCGCAAGCGGGGCACCATGCTTGCATATATCTTCAGCAACCAAGGGTGGGGTAGCTTCGGTGCCAGTTTGGTCTTCATCATCGTGTTGATGTGCTACCGGCATGTGATGGAAGTGGAAGGCAAGGTCTCCAAGGTCGACGGAGGTACGTACCTTCTGTTTTACTCTCTGCTCACTACTGACATCAAAGCATGTCTTCCTAATTAGTCTGGCGCATCGTCGTTGGCGTCTCCCTCATCCCAGCCTTCGGCACTCTCTACCAACGTCTCACCTTACCCGAAGCCGCTCGCTACAAGAAATCCCAACAACAAGCTCGTCGTCTCGCAGACGAAGAGTACGACATCGACGAACTCAAGAAAAAGAACGAAGCCATTGTCTCCGTTCCCGAACAACCTCAAGAGCCCACCGCATCCGCTTCTTCCTCCGATATCAAAACTTCCGACTCGGCCTCCATCTCCGCCCCACCCCCAGAAAACAAAACTCGCCAAATCCGCGAATTCGTCGCTTACTTCTCTGAATGGCGTCACTTCAAGATCCTACTGGGCACATGCATGTGCTGGTTCCTCCTCGATATCGCCTTTTATGGAATCAATTTGAACCAAAACGTCGTGCTGCAACAAATCGGATTCGATGGGCATACGGGGTCGACCGCTTGGGAGAAGCTTTACCGGTTGGCCGTGGGCAACATCATTATCACCGCCCTGGGATTCGTTCCTGGTTATTACGCGACGATTTTGACGGTGGAGAGGGTGGGAAGGAAGAAGATTCAGTTGATGGGTTTCTTGATGGAGGCCTTCTTCCGTGCGTGGGCGGAAACATTACTCTCGGATGGATTAGCCAATATTGACCCTGGTGTTTGCAGTGGCTATCCTCGCTGGAAGGTTCCATAACCTCAGCAAGCCGGCGTTTATTGTCTGCTTCGCTCTTCTTCAATTCTTCTTCAACTTTGGTGCCAACTCGTGCGTTCTTTCTCGTCATGTACTCAAATCCACTTTCGTTGACGTTTTTCTTTCTCCTTCCGACACTCAGAACAACCTATATCTATCCAGCCGAAGTCTTCCCGACACGCTTCAAGGCCTTTGCACACGGAATGTCAGCAGCTTGCGGTAAAGCTGGGGCCATCATCTCCGCTTTAGTGTTCAATACCCTGTCAAAGAAAATTGGTACCCCGGCTATCCTCTGGAGTGCGTCCCTCTTCCTCTCCCTCTCCGGACATGTTACTAACCCATCACTCTATCCTCTAGTCTTCTTCGCCTGCTCCATCGCAGGCGCAGGTTTCACTTTACTTCTGCCTGAAGTCAAGATGCGCGACGCCGATCTCGTGTACGAGGAAGAGGAGAAGGAGAAGCGAAGGTTGCAGCGAACGTCGTAGAAAAATCAGTTCCGTAACGGAGAACAGCATGTAGTTTTAAGAATTTTGGGAACGTGTACATAGGATTTAAGGTTCAAAATAAGGCACCTGACACCAGAATATCCTCGAGCAAATCTCCACGATACTAAGGATCAGGAGATTCCGTTCTGGAATCTTCGATCACCTCCGCGGCGTTCGCTTTCTTCCTCGTCAGTTCTGTGCGCCCTGGATTTAAATTGCAGCTGAGAAACCGTCGGACGCTCTCCCGAGATCAAAACGTACATATGTTTTTGCCGAACCTCAGCATCAGAGCATAGCGTTCTTGTTCCTCTGATGGTATAGGCGATACATAAATTGCGCGGACTTGTAGAAGACTCGTCAGTGCAAACATTAGGCGCAGGATCTAACGAGACATTGTACTCACAATTGGACTGCGTTAGGTTGATAACGAGGTGATAGGTTCCGAGATAAATGTCCCAGACAGTGACGCGCTTCCCTCCACAGATTGTCACCAGTAGGGCATCATCTCTGGATATATGGATTTCGGTTACTTGTTCCTAGTCATTCCGTGTCAGCATTAGAATTTATTCAGGCTGATTGGCTTACCGGATGGGAAAAGGTCATGCAACACGGGGCATCCCCCTCAGAAGTAGCTGGGGACGCCTTGAATTGACTTGAAAAGGTCTCCTTCGATCGCTCTTCATATGCGTCCATGTCCCAGACCTTCACCCACTCGTTCGTACCGACCACAACCTTATTGCCATGCGTGGTCCACATCACGAGATTGTCACGCAAGTAGTCCACCTGTAAATCCGTTACAAACTGCAAGGTTTGGGTGTTGTAGATCTCGACCCCACGCCCAACTTCGGAAAGCCCAGCGTATCTCCCGTCGAAAGACGTTTCGGGTTGTCTCGTCCCAGTTTCACGCACCGCCAGTGGTAAGCTGCGAAGGCTTCCCGACAATATATTCCATATATAGAGGGTGCTCTTAGCGTTGTCGGCAACTATAAGAATGTGGCCGTCACCAGAAATGCAGGACTTTGTCCCCCGTCCTCGATTATCTGGGGAGGTAATGTGGGGTGGGATGGGAACACGAGATATAATGCGGTTTGATGCAAAATCCCAAACCTGTTATAAACACATGAGTAACCGATGAAATGCGACCCCAGGTTATCAGCATACTATGAAATCTCGGCTCTGGTGGAGCGTAAAATAACGGTATTGGAGTTCAAATGAGAAAGTGATGCATGGCTCCGTCGTCGCACTGCCAAAATCACTGATTAGTAAACCGGGTTAGAGTTCGACTAGAAACAAGGTTGTTGACAAAACTTCAGTATTCGTCCTAACATCCACAGTGTGGAGGATATTCAGAGAGTCCTGAAATAGGTAGCGTTCTCCGTCAAGTACGAGATTTATCCAGCCGTGGGTACTATTGTGATTACGTAAGTCAGCACTCATCATGGCCGTGCGGGATACGAAACTACCTACACGTTCGTCTGCAAGCACTCCAAGTCGAATTCAGGGAAGACTTTGGCATCGAAATGTGCTGACCACCCTTCTCCTGTGACTAGCTCAAAGTCGCGCGGCTGTCGGAATGCTATTAAGCACTCCTCCATCGCCGGTCTATTCTCAGGTGACATATTCCAACACCGATTTAGAAGCTTCTGCAATTCAGGATCCACATCATTCGCCGACTGGTCGCGGAGGAGCGCTGGAGGAGTCCCCTGGACTAGTTGAAGAAGAATTTGGGGTTCACCCTGATATTCGTCAAAAGGTGGGGTCGAGGTAATGGTCTAAGGTTGTTCAAACGTCCAACACTGTGAGTTCAGCGTCCTCATGAACGACCGCACACAACAAGTACTCCACCTCTAATGCCACGCATCCGAAGGCCCAGACATCACTAGCAAGCGTATGGGACGCATCTTGCATGAGTAACTCGGGACTCATATATCGTAAGGATCCCTTGATGGTTTTCGAGGTCGTTAAACCAGTCGAGTTTGCTTGGAGAGCTCTCGAGAGACCGAAGTCCGCAAGCATCCCACGGATTTCGTGATTGATGAGGATGTTACCCTGAAGGAGTTTACTATAGGCAAGCGCCTGCGGGTAAAGACGCTGACACTCACCGGTTTGAGGTCGCCATGACAGATTGGAGGATCGAGCCCGTGAAGATATACAAGACCACTAGCTACATCCACGACCTGGGAAATCAAGGTGAGTCCAGAGCTAAGGCCCGGTGACCGAAGAAATGCCTCACTATTCCCAAGCGAGTAGCGGAGTCGACTTTCCTTTCAGTTAGAAAGTCCTGGACATTTCCATTTGGTGCCCAGTCAGAGATCAACCATGCTACTTCTTCGCCGATATGGAAGCCAATAAAAGGTACAATATTCGGGTGTTTCAACTCGGCCCATAATTTCATTTCCCTTACTAGCCGCTATTAATTTGTGACATTTCCTTCGTGAGCGCTCTGTCTGACAATACAGATTTGCTCTTACAATGGTAGTACGAAGGTCGTCGTCTTCCGCCATTCGAAGTTTTTTGATGGCAACGGTCCGGGTGCTCAGCTGCGAGCCTTGCCCTTTCAAATTGGCCTTGACAACAACCCCGTATCCTCCAGAGAATCGTCGGCCTGGGAGTACTGTAAGACGGTCACGACTGATTCGTAGAGGCTCGAGTGAGGTCAGGGCAGACGCCTTGCGGTCGTAGTACGATGATCAGATGTGTATCATCCTATTAGTGGATTAGGCCTCGGACGCACCAGGGCTTTTTGTAAAGCCTCGTAATCGTAGGATGCATTTTCGGACATAGTGTTCGGAGATCAAGCAAAGCTGTGCAGTGAAGAAGGATGTGGACGGAGGGTTTCGTTTTCTCAAACGTGTGAAGCATAGATGTTGGATTTATATCAAGTCACGATTTCGCGTCATGTAGTCGTCGCATTGATATAGGGAATGGTTTTTTTTTGCCCATCCTACCGGTCCAGCGAATAATCTCTTGATTTTCCTCAGTGTTCGAGGGCGACCTTGAATAACTAGCACCAGGGTTTGGGGTAACGCTTGGAGACTCTTAGGTCTTTGCGTTGTGTTTAAATTCGTAACCTCAGTTTCGAGATGCTTACGCTATCAGCGGCGAGTTCAAACCCATGTATTTACAGAGCTCTGGAGTTGAGAAAGTGATTTTATCCACAAACGGTCTTGACGGAAAGGCACTCCGCGACGCTTGACTACATGCGGGCATTGCGAAAGAGGACTAAGCACGGAATGAATTACTTCCAGACGGATGTTGCTCGAGTGATCCCATAACGCCCTACAGTTAAGGTCAGCTCGAAATAAAGATAGGGTCCTTTCAGTCCAGCCTTACATATGTTACTTTGATATCCTTTAGCCGTTGCCAACCACCCTCCTGCACTTTGGACTCACGTCGAAATGGTCCGCTTGTGGAACGTTGATTATCATTTAGGCTATCTGTAACGAAAATAAAATATTCATACTCACCTTCTCAAGCGTCTGAGCTTCACCATCAACTCAGAAACCCCCGACTGCGGATCGCAGAATTTGGTGCCACCGTCAACCGCGGAATTCATTGCTCTACAAGATGTCGAAATTGAACGCCTTTGATAAATAGTGCCTCTCTGGGGAACATATATGGATGGGAGTTCAGTGACGAAGTCGGGAACCCGCTCAGACTCAGCTTCAATTTCATAGACCACAACTTTGCGAGGACAAAGGCTTCTTGGCCATGGGCATTCCGGGCTGGCTTCGGGGAGTAGATCTATTGTTGGGGAAAATCACTTCAAGTTGCACCCCAAGGACACCGATCACATCCGCTGGAACTTTACGTTCGGGCTTCTCGCGGTTGATAAAATTTCCTGTCTGCTGGATATGGTTTCTCATTTTAGATTCGACAGAGGATAGTGGCGAATATCGTTGTCGTAGACTCAGCTCCTGTGTATACGCAGTGTATTCAGTCCGAGAGAGTCTGATAAGCGTTTAAGGAGTGATGTTAGTTGACAAAAGCAAGATCGCAAGATCGCAAGGTATGTACATATGTTCTGGCTCAGGGAGCAAGTCCAACCGTGACGGGAGACTGTGTGAGGCGAGTGGAGGCTTTCGTAAGCGTACGTGGGACAAGGTGCCTGGTATCAGGAACGATGTGCCATTTTGACCGACAGAACCCTGTCTATCTATCTATCTACGACCTTCTACGACTGAGTCGGGGACTGCTAGGGCACAGACTGGACGACTTTCGCAACAGATGGCTGTTGTAACGTATTTATTACTATGCCCTCTGAATCGTCTGTTCACCGAAAATGGGATAAGACCCAGAGTTTCGGCGCGAGCGTTGATAGGAACGGTGGGGCGAGGTGCCATTCGCTGAGAGGAGGAACCTTCGTTCCTGAGCCTACGTCACTGAGTCCAGATTGCCATAACACACAACCTTTCCTGTTCGTAGGGTTCCACAACGATCTCCTTGTCTTCCCCCGGTGTCCCAACCCACGAGTGCAGAAAGATGATCAACAACGTCGGAGTCTGTAGACACAGGAGATACGGGGCAGAGTTCGTGCGTCATCACACCTTGAAATTTATAACGATCAGTCCATCCTAACGCGTTCACTCACCATGCCCCCCAGGTCCATCTACAGACAGCAAGGAGCTGATGCTTATATTCTTCGCCACCATCCTTACTCTGGCACTCCCACCGACTCCCTCTCACTAGAGGGATCCCTGATCTACCTGGCAATGTTCCGAATCCTTCTCAACGTCGACTCCCCTATGTCGGCCACTATCACCTGCGACCGAGCCAACCTTCGCGTGCGGGGGACCATGTTCGCTTATATCTTCAGCAACCAAGATGGGGTAGCTTCAGTACCAGCTTGGTCTTAATTGTCTTTTGATGTGCTATTGGCAAGTGATGTAAGTTCTCCAACGTCGACGGAATTGTGTATCTTCTAATTTACTAAAAGGTCAGCACTGACTCCAAGTCTCCTCCTAATTAGCGTCATCGGCGTCTCCCTGGTTCCCGCCTTCGGCACTCTCTACCAGCGTCTCACCCTATCCGAAGCCACTCGTTCCAAGAAATCCCGACCACCGGCTCGTCCTCTCGCGAACGAAGAATACGCCGCCGACAATCTCAAGAAAAAGAACGAAGCCTCTGTTTCCGTTCCCGAACAACCTCAGGAACCATCCGCATCCTCTTCTTCATCTGACATCAAACCCTCTGAGTCCGCCTCCATCTCCGCACCACCGCAAGAAAACAAGCCTCGCCAAATCGGCGAATGTGTCGCCTACTTCTCCGAATGGCGTCACTTCAAGATCCTTCTGGGCACATGCATGCGCTGGTTCCTCCTCGATATCGCCTTTCGTGGAATCAATTTGAACCAAAACGTCGCGCTGCAACAAATTGGATTCGATGGTCATACAGGGTCGACCGCTTGGGAGAAGCTCTATCGTTTGGCTGAGGGCAACATCATCAAAACCGCCCTTGGATTCGTTCCCGGCTATTATGCGACTATTTTGACGGTGGAGCGGCTGGGAAAGAAGAAGATCCAGTTGATGGGTTTCTGGATGGAGGCTTTCTTCCGTGCGTAGGCGGAAACGTTAATTGTGGACAGTTTGGCGAATATTGACCCCAACGCTTGCAGTGGCTATCCTCGCTGGACGGTTCCATAACCTTAGCAAGCCGGCGTTTATCGTCTGCTTCGCTCTTCTCCAGTTCTTCTTCAACTTTGGTGCCAACTCGTGCGTTGTTTCTGATCGTGTATCCTGTCCTCTTTTGTTGACGTTTCCCCTTTCATACACCTAGAACGACTTATCTACCCATCCGAAGTCTTCCCGACACGTTTCAAAGCCTTTGCACACGGCATGTCGGCAGCTTGCGGTAAAGCTTGGGCCATCATCTCTGCTTTGGTGTTCAATACCCTGTCCAAGGTTGGTACCCCGGCTATCCTCTGGAGTGCGTCCCTCTTCCTCTCCCTCTCCCTCTCCCTCTCCGGACATGTTACTAACCCATCACTATATCCTCTAGTCTTCTTCGCCTGCTCCATCGCAGATGCAGGTTTCACTTTACTTCTCCCTGAGGCCAAGATGCGCGACGCGGATCTCGTGTACGAGGAAGAGGAGAAGAAGAAGCGAAGGTTACAGCGCACGTCGTAGGAAAATCAGTCCCGTAACGGATAGCAGAATGTAGTTTTAGGATTTAGGGAACATGTAATTGGGATTTTACGGCTTGGAAGGTTCAAAATGAGGCTCATGACATCTCAATATCCTCCATTAAATCTTAATGAAACGCAGGAATAGGAGATCCCATTCTGGAATCTTCGATTGCATTCTCTACTGTGCCGGCTTTCTTCCTCGTCATTTCCGCGCGCCCTGCATTTCAAATGTGGCTGAGAACTGTCGGACTTTCCCCCGGAATCAAAACGTACATATATTTGTCCCGAACTTGAGCATCAAAGCATAGCCTTCTCGCTCCTCTGACGGTATTGGCGACACGTAAATTGAATGGTCTAGTAAAAGACTCGTCAATGCGAAGGGGTCATCGTATCTAACGATTCATCCTACTCACGAGGGGACTCCTCCAGGTTAATAACAAGGCAACAGGTCCCAAGATAAAGGTCCCATACAGTGACACGCTTCCGTCCGCAGATTGTCACCAGTAAGGCATCATCTCTGGACATATGCATTTCGTTTACTCGTTCCTAGTCATCCCGTTTCAGCATTAGAATTTCCTTCAGCCGGTTGGCTCACCGGATGCCAAAAGCTCATCCAACACGGGGAATTCCCTTCATAAGAGACTGAGGACATCTTTGAAGGACTTGAAGAAATCTCATTCGATGGCTCTTCAGACACGTCCATGTCCCAGATCTTTACCCAGTGGCTCGTCCCAACTACAACCTTTTGACTATGCTGTGTCCACGACACGAGGTTGTGACCCTGATACTCCTCCTGTAAATGTTTTACAAACCGCAAGCTTTGGGTGTCGTAGAGCTCGACCCCGTGCCCATTCTCGGGGAGTGCAGCGTATCGCCCATCAAAAGACAGTTCGATACCTCTTGCTCCAGCTTCGCGCACTGTCAATAGTAAGTTGCAGAGACTTCCGGACGAAGTGTTCCATATATACAGGGCATTCCCGGCGTTGTCAACAGCTGTAAGAATGCGGCCGTCGCCAGAGATGCAGAATCTTGACCCACGGTCGGATGCTTGGGAGAGGAATGTAGAGTGGTAGAAAGGCGCAGAATATAGCGTTGTTTGATGTCGAGTCCCAGACCTGTAATAAATAAATGAGTACTCTACGAAATGCAACCGCAGGCTCGTTGCATACTGTGACACTCCCAGTCTGGATGAGCAAAAAATAGCGGCATTCCGGCTCAAATGCATAATAAGAGCATGACCCTTGGGCTACACTGCTGGGATTATCGATTAGCAGGCCGGAATAGAGTTTGACGAGAAACAAGGTCGCTGACGTATTTTCAGTATTTGTCCTAATATCCACGGTTTTGACGATATCCAGGGGGGTCCAAAAATAGATAACGTTCTCCTCCCGATAAAAAACCCAGATAATCCGGGACACTATTGGAGTCACATCAGCAGGTACACGTCCTGGCCATCTAGGGTACCCAGCCACCTACACGTTCCTCTGCAAGCACTCTAAGTTGAATTCAGGGAAGACTCTGGCATCGAAATGTGCTGACCACCCTTCTCCTGTGACTAGCTGAAAGCCAAGTAGCTGAGATTGTAGTCGGATTGTTTTTAAGCACTCCTCCATTGTCGGTCTGCGCTCAGGCGACATCGTCCAACAACTATCTAGAAGCCACCGTAATTCTACATCCAAAGCGTTGGCCAAATGACCGTGCATTAACGCTGGAAGAGTCCCCTGGACTAGTTGAAGAAGTATTTGTGGTTCACCCTGATATTCGTCGAAGGGAGTAGTTGAGGTAAGAATCTAAGGTCGTCCCAACGTCCAACACTGTGAATTCAGCGCCCCTATGCATATCCTCACACGACGGGTACTCCACCTCTAATGCCACGCATCCGAAGGCCCAGACGTCGCTAGCGAGCGTATGGGACGCATTTTGCATGAGTAACTCTGGACTCATGTATCGTAAAGATCCCTTGATGGTTTTTGAGGTCGTTAACCCAGTTGAGTTCGCTTCAAGCGCTCTGGGGAGACCGAAGTCCGCAAGCATGGCACGGATCTCGTGATTGATAAGGATGTTGCCCTGAAGGAGCTTACTATTGGCGAGCGCCTGCGGGAGAGTAACGGTGACACTCACAGGTTTGATGTCGCCATGGCAGATTGGAGGGTCGAGCCCATGAAGATAGACGAGGCCACTAGCCACGTCCATGACCTGGAGAAATTAAGGTTAGCAAGGTGCCAAGGCTCAGCAATCGAAGAAACGCCTGACTATTCTCAAGCGAGTAGCAGAGTCCACTTCGCTCTCAGTAAGAAAATCCTGGACATTTCCATTCGGCGCCCAATCCGAGATCAACCATGCTACATCTTCGCCGATGTGAAAGCCAATAAAAGGTACAATATTCGGGTGTTTCAACTCGGCCCACAATTTCATCTCCCTTACAAGCCGCTATTAATATGTGACATTTCGTTCGTGAGTGCTCTGCCTGAAATTACAAATCTGTCCTTACAATGGTAATCCGAAGGTCGTCGTCTTCCGACATTCGAAGCTTTTTGACGGCAACAGCCCGGACGCCCAAATCGGAGCCTTGTCCTTTCAAACTGGTCTTGACAACTACCCCATACCCGCCGGAGAATCGCCGCCCTGGGAATAGAGTGAGACGATCACGACTGACTCGCAGGGGCTCAAGTAAGGTAAGGGCGGACGCCTTGTGGTCACGGTCGTTGTACAATGGTCAGATGTGTATAATCCTACTAGTGGATTAGGCCGACGCACCAGGGCCTTTTGTAAAGCCTCGTAGTCGTATGATGCATCTTCAGACATAGTGCTCCGGAATCACGTAAAGGCTGTACAGTGAGCAAGATGGGAAGGGTTTGTTTTCCCAAACGTGCGAAGCATAGATGTTGGATTTGTATCGAGTCACGATTTCGCACTAAATGGTTGTTGTAACGTACATTTATTGCCAAGCCCTCTTAGTGGTTTGTTCACCGAAAATGGGATACTTAGAGTTTTGGCCCGAGCGTTGATGGGACGGTGGGACTAACCTTCGTTCAAGCCCAACCGAAGGGTCCGAGTCGAGATTGCGTACGAACAACCTTCCCGAAACGGTCTGTTCCCAGGGTTCCAAAACCATCTCTTTGTCTTCCCCCATGATGTCCCAACCCACGAGTGCAGGAAAATGACAGCATCAGAGCCTGTAGACATACCAGATATGAAGCAGATTTCGTACGTAATCGCGCCTAACGATCCGTCCATCCTAGCACGTTCGCTCACCATCCCCCCCTCGCCTCCATCACAGACAGCAAGCAGCTCATGCTCATCATCGTCGCCACCATCCTTCCCCTAACAAATCCCACCGGCTCCCTCTCACCAGAGTGATCCCCCATCGACCTTGCAATGTTTCGAATCCTTCTCGGCGTCACGGTCAGCATCGGCGGAGACTATCCCACATCACGTGATCACCTCCAACTTTCGCAAGCGAGGGACCATGCTCGCTTATATCTTCAGCAATTAAGGATAGGTTAGCTTCGGTGCCGGATTGGTCTTCAATGTCGTTTGATGTACTGCTGGCAAGTGATGGAAGTTCTCGATGGAAGTACGTATCTTCTAATTTACTACCTGGTCACCACTAACCCCAAGTCTCTTCCTAATTAGTCTGGCGCATCGTCATCGGCGTCTCCCTGGTTCCCACCTTCGGCACTCTCTGCCAGCGTCTCACTCTACCCGAAGCCACTCGTTACAAGAAATCCGAACAACAAGCTCGTCGTTTCGCGGACGAAGTACATACCTGGTCCACTCCCGTTGACTTTTTTCTTTTTCTTTCTTACTCATAGTACAACATATATCTACCCGCCTGAACTCTTCCCGACGGGCTTCAAGGCCTTTGCGCACGGCATGTCGGCAGCTTGCGTTAAAGCAAGGGGCCGTTATCTCCGTTTTGGTGTTCAACACCCTGTCAAAGAAAGTTGGCACCCGGCTGTCTTCCGGAGTCCGTCCCTCGTTCTCTCCCTTTCCGGACATCTGACTAACTCGTCAATCTTTCCTCTAGTCTTCTTCCGCTACCGCTTCGCGGGCGCAGGTCTCATTTTACTTTTACCTGAAGTCAAGACGCGGGATGTGGATCTCATGTACCAGGAAGCGGAGAAGGAGAAGTGCAGCTTGTAGCGGACGTCGTGAGCAAAAATCAGTTTTGTAAAGGAGAAGAGCATGTAGTTTTGGGACCTTGGGAACATATACTTGGGATTTTACGAACTTGAAGTCGAAATTAGACTCATCACATCGGGATGTCTTCCAGGATATCTTGACGAAACGTAGTAACGGGAGATTCGATTCTGGACTCTTCGATTGCCTTCTCCGCGACGTCGGCTTTCTTCCTCGTCAGTTCTGCGCGCCCTGAATTTAAAACGTAGCTGAGAAACTGTCGGACGCTCCCCGGCATTAAGACGTACATATATTTGTCCCAAACCTTATCATCAAAGCATAACTTCTTCGTTCTTCTGGTAGTATCGGCGATACATAAATATTGCGTTCCACCTTTAGGAGATGCCCAATTTGAAAAACCCTGGGCAAGGCCCAAAATACAATTTGAAATCCTCATATACCTCCCCCAAGTGACTGCAATGGGAATGGTTGGTTTGTCCTCCAGTATGGGGACAATGGCTAAGTTCTCATTTTCAGAGTCAGTGTTGTGAAAGATAATGCTCCCATTGGAGGCACCATGTGACATTTGTTAAAGTTCTCATTCTAGCATGCACAACTCTCTTTCTGTCACCATATATCTTTTATTATAGAATTACTAGCCAGCCCTTCCAGTCATTACATACAACTAAAAAATTGTTACATTTCCCCATTTGGAGCATAATGGGAATTTTCTCATGATGGGGTTGCCATTCCAACCCAGCAAATATAGCTATGTAATTTACTTCGCTCAACTTATGGTCTCTAGGTTGTTAGGTTCAGGTCTCACTTTCCATTTCAATAATAAGGTAGTTTCCCATCAGCCCTATGAGCTGTCTCTCATTGGGCACACCCATGCATTCCATGAGAAACCGTCAATTCACTGCATGGAAGACTTAAATGGGAACACCAATCATCAGGTAGCTGAGCATGTAATGAGAAATTGCCCCAGCTGTAGGATGAGAAACAAGTGACTTAGTGCTTACCCAATCATTTCCCTAAAACCTCCTGTGACTAAATGTCATAACCATGAAGCCTAAGATCCTGAAACCTGCTCTAAGTCCAGTAAATCCAATAGACCCTGAAAACCCTGTTCCTACAGGATTATGTCATCTGATTACATAAGCTGAACCAGCTTATGTAATCAGCTTACTGGACCCAATGAGTCTGCTTGACTCCATTGTTAACCAGATCCCAATGGAAGCTCAACAGAATAGTTTACACTGTACCCACACTTCTCTGCAGTATTCCCTGAAGTAACAACCATATTCTGTCTCGCTCAGCAATGTAATTATAGAATGACACATCTGTACTTCAGGCATTCTATACCAAAGTCCTCATTTATATAAGCCTACTGCATTGGAGGACTTAATCCCCAACGCAGCTTGCAATTTGAAAACTTTCTCAGACAGAGTTAGGTTAGGTTAGGTTAGTGTCCTTAACCTAACCTGACTTTGAAGTATTTTAGTTCCAATGCTGATTGCATATCTGTATTCCCTAGCCATATGACTATATTGTAGCCTGTTAGCTATAAAGCGGGCGAGGCCTAATCTCTTTGGCAAGGATGTAATGGTGATATGTAAGTGAGAGGTGATGGTGGAGAGACAATGGCACTTGGCATCATTCCAATGTTGAAGGACTGAATTACAAGAGAACCAATTTTCAGCTTTATCTCTGTGTCCATCCATGTCCATTGTGAACATTTGTCACTGTTTGGTCTAGCCTATTCTGTATAAATGTGGGTTTGATCTTGTCAGATGGGGAGAGCAGTAATGTTCTGGTCTGGAACATGGTGGCAACCTGTGAGAAACCACAGATCATGTTTAGATGCTTCTAGAGCCAAAACACAATGCAATCATTTCCTGCTAAAATGTCCAAATCAACCTGATTTCTGCTGAGAGCTACATAATTTTCCAAATTCAAACATGTCCTGGACATAGGCAGTCATTTCCCACACATCCACTATGTGTTCAGATTCCAGACATTACCCCTCACCTTATATGTTTCATAATCTACACTGCTGATGTAGCAAGACTTTTGTTACATAGCCACATTTATTGAACTTGACCCTGGACTAAGAAATGTGATATTTAGCAAAGTTATCAGTGCTTGTTATATAGATTCAGCATGTGGTTCTGATTCGGACTTAGAGTGGATTTAAGCGGATTTAAGCGGAGTTAAGCGGAGTTAACTCGAAATTGAGACACAGTTAGGCTTATTCGTTCACAGGATAATGAATATTGAAATGAAACAGCACCAGACAAAAACGAGAACAAGGAGCAAGGCAGAACATAATGGGAAATCAAGATGAGAAATTGCACACATAAAAAGAGATGTATGCAATGGGAATGAGATTGGTTATTGTAGTAATGAGAAAGCCTGCATGTAGTAAATACAATGAGTAAATATACCGGTAAGCTTCTCTGCCTTGTAGAATGGGAAATTTGAATAGCTAGAAGACTGGAGCAAATGGCACCTGTTACCCATTGCAAATGCTTGGGGGAGGTATATTAGAATTTCAAATTAGGTTTTGGGCCTTGCCCATGGTGTTTCAAATTGGGCATTTACTAAGGCTCCACGTTCTAGTAGAAAGCTCGTCAATGCGAAAAGAAGTTTCCATAGTCAAATGATACATCCAACTCACTAGGGGACTGCGTCAGGCCAATAGTAAGGTAACAGGTCCCGAGATAAATGTCCCAGACAGTGACACGCTTCCTTCCGCAGATTGTCACCAGTAAGGCATCATCTCTGGATATATGCATTTCGTTTACTTGTTCCTAGCCATTTCGTTTCAGCATTAGAATCTCCTCAGATTGATTGGCTTACCGGATGCCAAAAGGTCACCCAACATGGGGCATTCCCCTCAGAAGATGCTGCGGACGCTTTTGACATACTTGAAGAGTTCTCGCTCGATCGTCTTTCAGACGCGTCCATGTCCCAGATCCTTACCCACTGGCTCGTCCCGACCGCAACCTTATCACTGTGCGTGGTCCATAACACGAGGTTGCCACCCCTGTAGTCGGCCTGCAAATGTTGTACAAGCTGCAAGCTTTTGGTGTCGTAGATCTCGACTCCATGCCCAACTTCGTGGAGCGCAGCGTATCGCCCGTCAAAGGACGGTTCGAGACACCTTCTCCCAGTTTCACGCACCATCAATCGTAATTCAGAAAGACTTCCCGACAATATATCCCATATATAGAGGGTACCGCGGGTGTTGTCAACAACCGTAAGAATGCGGCCGTTGCCAGATATGCAGAAGTATGACGGGCGAGGTTTGGTGTCTGGGGAGTTAATGTGAGGTGGTAGGGGAGCGCAAAATACAACGTGGTTTGATGTAGAATCCCACACCTGTGATAGATAATGAGTAATCTATGAAACGCAGCCCCAGGTCAACTACGTACTATAACACTCCCGCTCTGGAAGATCGAAATATAGCGGCGTTCGCACTCCCACGCCCAAAACACGTTTGTGTCCGTTATCACACTGCCGGAAGGGATGATCAGTAGAGTGGGTTTTGACTAGAAACAAGGTTGCTGACCTATTTTCAGTATTTGTCCCAATCTCCACGGTTTTGATAACCCCTGGAGAGTCCCCAAATATGTAACGTTCTCCACCGGATAAAAAATATATACAATCCTGGAAACTACCGCAAGCAGGTTAGCAAGTACACATCCTGGCCATCCGGGATACGAATCCACCTACACGTTCCTCTGCAAGCACTCCAAGTCGAATTTAGGGAAAACCGTAGCATTGAAATGTGCTGACCACCCATCTCCGGCGACTGGCTCAAAGCCGCATGTCTGACGTTGTAATCGGATTGCATTTAAGCACCCCTCCATAGTCGGTCTGAACTGAGGTGACATCATCCAACAAGACCCTAGAAGCCATCCCAATTCTGGACCCAAATCTCCCGCTGGTTGCTCGGACAAAGATGCTGGGAGAGCCCCTTGAACTAATTGAAGAATAATCTGTGGCTCGCCCTCGAATGTATCAAAAGGGCGGATTCCAGTAAGAATCTAATGTCGCCCAATGGGCTAATACTGTGAGCACACCGCCCCATATCCGTACACGGCAAGCACTCTACCTCTAATGCCACGCATCCAAACGCCCAGACATCGCTAGCAAGCGTATGGGACGCATTTTCTATGAGTAACTCGGGACTCATGTATCGTAAAGATCCCTTGATGGTTTTTGAGGTCGTTAACCCAGTTGAGTTCGCTTGAAGAGCTCTGGAGAGACCGAAGTCCGCAAGCATCCCACGGATCTCGTGAGTGATGAGGATGTTA
Source organism: Tulasnella sp. 424 (assembly GCA_019633425.1). NCBI lineage: Eukaryota > Fungi > Basidiomycota > Agaricomycetes > Cantharellales > Tulasnellaceae > Tulasnella > Tulasnella sp. 424. Next base: position 51,995 of record WSUB01000047.1, on the reverse strand, counting down.
CCCTGAAGGAGTTCACTATTGGCGAGCGCCTGTAAAGAGTAACCATGACACTCACAGGTTTGATGTCGCCGTGACAGATTGGAGGGACGAGACCATGAAGGTAGATGAGACCACTAGCCACATCCATGACCTGGGGGGAAATTAAGGTAAGTTAAAAGCCAAGACTCAGCGATCGAAGAAACACCTGACTATTCTCCAGCGAGTAGCGGAGTCGACCTCGCTATTAGTTAGAAAGTCCTGGACATTTCCATTTGGCGCCCAATCCGAGATTAGCCATGCTACATCTTCACTAATATGAAAGCCAATAAAAGGCACGATATTGGGGTGTATCAACTCGGCCCATAATTTCATCTCTCTTACTAGCCGCTATTGGTACGTGACGCGTCATTCGTGAGCGCTCCACCTAAAATTCCGGATTTGCTCTTACAATTGTAACCCGGAGATCATCATCTTCTGCCATTCGAAGCTTTTTGATGGCCACATCCTGGACACCCAAATCGGAGCCTTGTCCTTTCAAACTCGCCTTGAAAACAACCCCGTATCCGCCAGAGAATCGTCGCCCTGGGAGTATCGTGAGACGATCACGGCTGATTCGCAGAGGCTCGAGTGAGACAAGGGCAGCCGCCTTGCGGTAGCAGTACTATGGTCAGATGTATCGTCCGATTGATGTATTAGTCGGACGCACCAGGGCTTTCTGTAAAGCCTCGTAATCGTATGACGCATCTTCGGACATGGTATCCCGGAATCAAACGAAAGCTGTGCAGTGAGCAGGACGTGGATGTGGATGGAGGGTTTTGGTTTTCCAGGCGTGCGAGCGATCGATGTTGGATTTGCACAGAGTCATGATTTCGCGGCCGTGGGGCTGCCGCATTGACCTGGGGCATGATGTCTTGCCCATCCGACAGGTTCAGCGAGTAAATCCTCTCAAATTTCCTCGGCGTCGGAGGGCGAAATTGATGACCAGCACCAGGGTTGGCTTGGTGCCCAGAGGCTCTCAGGTACTCGCGTTAGGTTTCATTAGCAGCACATTAATGATTAATTTAGAGACGGTAGCACTGTCAGCAGCCAAATTCAAAATCACATTTTCTTAATCGTCCCCAAGTGAGGAAGTAATGTATCTGGAACTTTCTTGAGGGCAGGATGGTCCATGATACTTGATTACGTGCAGCGTGAAAGAGCTAAGGTCGGAAGGCGTCACTTCCAGACGACTTTTCCTCCACAGTCCCATAACGCCCTATTATTAGGGTTAGCTCGAGATAGAGGTCAGGTAAATTTCAGTGAAGCCTTACATATGCTACTTTGATAGTCTTTAGCCATGGCCAACCAGCCTCCTGCCGTACTGAACGTTGGACTCAGGTCGAAATGCTCAGCTTGTGGGTAGTTGATTATCATTAGGCCACCCGTAGCGAAAATGAAATACCCATACTCACCGTTATTTCTCAATCCTTTGAGCTTCATCTTCAACTCAGAAACCCCCGATTTTGGATCCCACAAATGGAGGTCGCCGTCGGCAGAGCAAGAAGCGTACCAAGACTCGTCTAGCGAGATGAAAACCCACTCAACGGGATCCTACGACACCGGTTATGTGAGCACAAAATTAAAAGTTGGCCTGTTTGTTAATCTTACCTTCGCGGAGTAAGTCGTCAGGCAAACACTACCCCTTCTCGAGAATCGTCCTGATGTGCTACCGTCTGTAAGCGACATTTGAAGCGACACAGCGGTGGCATCCTCGAGATACTGCAAAGGACTGACGTCCCAGAACTTGGCCGACTTGTCCCAACTCCCACTCAACAGGCCATTGCCGTCCGAGCTCCATGCCATATTTGAAACTGGACCCTTGTGGCCTATGAGAACCTCTACGAGCTCGCCTGTTTTCGAGCTGTATATGCCGATGTAACCATCAACCGACGCTACAGATACATAACGGCCATCAAACGACATGCCGATCGGCCAGTTCCCGCTGTACCGCCTGGGATCACGTTGAGTGCCGACCAGCGGACGTCGCTTGTTCGTCGCTACATGCCAAACGTAGACAACGGCGTTCGTCGAGACGTATACGACGACTTGACCGTTTCCGGAAAGTTTCATTCCCGTTACAATGGCCGGCCTCGCATCAGGCATGGTTGTGTCGTCGAGCCGGAAAGCTACTGTTGCGGTAGGGATATCCCATATCTGGAGGTGATATTTGTGTCAGCTTCATAGTAACTCCGATTGTATTAACGCCGAGGTTACTATGATGGACGCGGTGTTGGCTACCGCAAGGCGTTCTCCATCTCGGCTCAGCGAAAGAAAGGTCGCGGACGGTCGGGATTCCCCAGGCGATGGATCGAGAACTCTGCAAAGGAGGTAAGTAATGATAGATAAAGGAAGAATGAAGACCCACTAACGCTTGAACACTACCGGTTGGTGTGTCGATGATGCAAGCCAATCCGTCGTATCGGATAGTAGCGAACCTCTCTCCACCTGGGAAGAATTGAACCTCCTTCGTTTGTCTAGCAAAGTGCCTCTTCATCAGAATGAACAGGAATCGGATCGAACAAGGTTTACCACTCACAGTAACTCTCCAAAGAACTTGAGATTAAACGAAGGGAAGACGTTGGGGTTGAACGAAGCCGACCATCCCTCTCCCCCTGTCTTGATTTCTCGAGGAAGCAGGACCGCCTGGGTCACCTCAAGCGACTTGGAGATATCAGGCTGAAGGTGATTTCGCACTACTTCGACGCATTTGGTCATAGCTGGCCGTGCCGCAGGATCCTCCGTCCAACACAGTTCCAGAAGCAGGGCGAGACCAGGTGGCAGATCGCTAACGGGAGGCTCATCCAGAGATGCTGGGAGTCTCTTCAAGGATAGTTCAACAATAACCTGCGTAAAGTTTTGACACTTGTGGAAAGGGTGTTGGCCGGTGAGGATCTGAAAGATGGGGGTTAGCTATGGGGCTTATCTCTGAGTGACGAAGGGGGTATCTGACCTCCAGTGCGAGACACCCGAAAGCCCAGACATCGCTTTGAAGGGTATGGACAGTGTCCCCATTGAGTAGCTCAAGGCTCATATATCGCATCGATCCTTTTATTGTTCTCGATGTTGTAAGTCCGGTTGGGTCAGCTTCAAGAACCCGAGAGAGACCGAAGTCGCCGAGCATCCCGCGGACGTCCTCTGCGACTAGAACGTTGGCCTTGGGAGACGGCGGGACAATGTGTTAGAGCGGAAGTAAATTGGAGAGTATTAATGCTTACAGATTTAATATCACCATGGCAGACCGGGGGGTTCCGCCCATGAAGATACTCTAGACCTTCTGCGGCGTCAAGCAGCTATATGCCCGTGTAGAGCTGCAGCGTTACCAAACCCAAATATTTAGAATTTGATGAAAGATTTTCAGAACTCACCAGCTTAACTCGACTTGTAAAATCTGATTTCGATTTTAGGAGATGCCCGTGTGCGTCTCCTTTTGATGCCCATGAAGAGATTAACCAAGCATCGTCCTCGCCAAGGTGGAATCCCACGAAAGGAACGATATTTGGGTGTTTGAGGTCGGCCCAGACTTTCATCTCTCTCGCTAATCGCTGAAAGTTCCAATGATTAATTGTTATGCGTAGTTCAAGCGCATCTGGATAGTCGCTTACAACTGCAACTCGAAGGTCTTGGCCCTGCGCCATCCGCAGCTTTTTCACAGCAACGGGCTGCCATTCAGAATCCTGAGAGTCATTTTCTCTGAGTCGGGCTTGGAATACCTCTCCGAATCCTCCATAGGAGCCACCAACAGCGGGGACGTCGAGGCGTTCGGGCGGTATTCGAAGGGGCTCTAATGTCGCGAGGACGGATGACTTGGGGGATCGTTAGCCAGACTTGTCGTACCGTGTTCGTGGTTACTGACCAATACACGCTGTAGGGCTGGATAGTCGAGTATACCATCTTGACTCATCTTCGGGGTCCAGGCTCTAGATCCTGAGGAGCGTTGAAAGGGGATGTGGTCGAGGGGGCGTGCGAATCAGATGTTTGGTTTTCTAGTGGATGGTCCTGACGCATGGACACTAATTAAGTGCATAAAATGACGCGTCGTTTATCGTCTGAGAGACTTGGGACCCCGCCGGCCTTGGCATCGCAAGCGGTTCGGTGTTTTCGGTGGGAGGAGCCAAGACCCCGTGACTTGCCGTCATTTCTTCGGACGTTCCGTCGGGATCAGGGACCTTCCTGATTGTCCGACCCCCTGTCGCACAATTCGAATACTTCGTGTTCTGTTCCACTGACTGCGCTTCTACTTCTGCGTAAGCTTGGCTCTAGAACCGCGGTACGGACTTCGGCATCGTTATTATTGGACAAAGGGCCGTGAGTGGTGTCGGCACGTGAGGGCCTGTCGCTTACGACCGTTGTATGGGCGTGCGGCTTCTGGTCCCTGATCTAGCCGGCCGATGCCACGACATCAGCAAAAAAAACAGAAAAAAAGGAGAACCCGCCGTACAAGGGCGAGCTCTTGAGGCTGATGGCTGAAATGAAATATTTGAAGCTGAGGAATTCGAAAACGTTTTTTCGTGTAGTGGGAGAAGCGACGCGGGGCCGGAGATATGCCATTCCGCCCACGATCTCTGAAAAACTAAATTGGAACATTCGTCCGTCTCACACGTCTCTCTTCCAAAGATTCACCGCACCCTCTCAAATACCCCCCAGCTCTCCTTTGCACTGTCTTTACCCTTTCTAACTCCCGTCTCATGGCATCCCCTGACCACGGAAACGGGCTCTTATCTACAGCACCAAGGCCACGTCGACTGGCACGATGGAGGAACAACTTGGTCATCACTATACTCGTCTCACTCCTCGTCTTGGATCACTATTTCCCCCGATACTTCCACACTGAACACGGCTACTTCCCATCTCATCCAGCAGTGGATGATAGCGTCGTTGTCATCGACATCCAAGACCCTTACCACCACGAACCTTCTGTCAACGAAACAAAATGGGAAGACCGATTTTCCAATATGATGGAGCAGCACCAGTGGGCCTACGAAAATGAGACCATGATCAGCGAATTCGCTCTTTTCGCAGACCGCGTCAAGGTCCTCATGCAATCACAGGCTCTCTTGGAGGAGTTCCATGAATCCCAGGCGAGAGCGGGCCACGAAGACGTGGGAATGCTCGAGAAAACCCGCACCCTGCAGGAGGAGCAGGATGAGCTCTTCGCCCAATTATTCCCTTATGTTAGCAAGTCCAAGAAAGCCAGGAGGACTTTGGCTCAACTGAGGGAAGGTTTTACCCACCCCAAAGGAATTGTGATTCCATGCGGGAATGATCAGTTCCAAATGGGTGAGTTTGCTTCCATTTCCCCCGCTCCGTCCGCTTCATCGACTGAACCGCAACCGCAGCTGTCCACCTGATTTCGACTTTGAAACACGTCCACAAGACCCCACTCCCCATTCACGTCGTATACGCAAGTCAAGGAGATCTCGACATTCCAAAACGCGCTGCCTTCCGATCAATCTCTCCGGATGTTGACGCCGTCGACATTTTGAATTTCTTTGACGAAGAGGAGGTCGGATTGGAGAGTGGTGGATGGGCTATCAAAGGTTTGTGTTTTTGATCCCCAAGGCTAAACGCATCGAGGTCCTGACCATAGGTTCTTAGTTTTCGCTATTCTCTCTGCGCCTTTCAAGGAGGTCGTCATCTTGGACGCAGATGCGATATTCTTACAGCCGCCAGAAGTTTTGTTCGAGTTCCCGAGATATAAGGAAACTGGAACACTCTACTTCCGCGATCGCCAAATCTTCCCTGGAGAAGGCGACGTCCGTAAGTCCCTTTGCTTCTCCTTATGCTGATCGTGGATTACTGACCCGTCACGCAATGTCAGATCGCTGGTGGAAGCGCCAGATGGAGGGCCGCACCCCAAGCCAGGAGATGTTGAAGAGCAAATTCTGGCAAGATGCTGGTACTCGTGAAGAGATGGAAAGTGGCACCGTTGTCTACGACAAGTCTAGGCGCGACGTTCTCATGGGCATCATCATGACTGGATGGATGAATACCAAAAAAGTCCGTGATCAGGTCACCTATCAAGTCACGTAAGTACACTTCAGCTTGGCATCTCGCGCGTTAAATAACCTAAGTATTCTCCCTCCAGGCACGGAGACAAGGAGTCCTTCTGGATGGCCTTTGAGCTTGTCGGCGTCCCTTACGCGTTCGCGTCCCTCGAATATGCTTCAATGATCGGTCAACTCAGCTATCCGGACACAACCGCAAAGTCTATCATGGCCCGTATCTGCACGGACCACATCATGCACTTGGATTACAAGAAGAAGCCGCTTTGGTTTAATGGAAGCTTGTTCCAAGAGAAGGAATTTAGAAGCGGAAAGGGTTTCTTCTTTGCGACGCATTGGGCTCCAGGTACAGGCGACTGGGAATGCGACCCTCATCCTTGGTGCGTCGAACCACCTTCTTACCGAGTGGGCCGTCTGTAACTGACTTAACTTGGATCTGTTAGGTGTATGGCGTCTATCCGAGAGGTGGATATCCACAAACTCTCTGATGATGGATTCGACCGAGTAATGACGGACATGATTGGAGCTGCTCTGTACTGGGAAAACCAGTTCCCCACACTCATTCCAAAGCATCACTCATAGGGTTTTGGTCATTTTGTATGTTGTAAAGGGTGTACTATATATATATCACATCGAATGTACGGGCCTTTGGTCAAAAAGGCTCCTCGCAGGCGCAGGAATCGTAGATGTTGGGTTTTGGTGAGGACTGCAACCGCTCAAGCTAAACTTACTACTCCCCGCTCATTTCTCTCATCTCAGCACTCATGACATGGTGTCATTAAACCGTCCACCATCACCAGAACCCATCGACCCACCAAACCTCAGGCCCAGCAGTAGCCGACCAGTGGCTGGTCTCGTTATTCAGCGACCAACACCAAGCTCGTCTCCAAGTCCAAGCCTTGGCCTGGAGCCATTACCGAGCAGACGGCCTCCTCTCTCGCCAATCCCATTTGCCCGCTCTCCTTCCCCCAACCTATTACCAGAAAGCGATGCTCCCGACTCTCCCTCATTCGACTCAGAGTATTTGGTGCGAACGGCGCAAGCATCAAGACTGCGACGACGCGGGGCAATCCGAATCGAGAACAGGCAAAGAGGAGATATCGTCGCACCTACTGGACCGCCACCACCTGGAAGGAGAGCAGTTTTGTTAGACGAAGAAGATGAGGATGAAGGGGAGGAGGAGAGGAGATCGTCCAGACCGACGTTGCCGTTCATGTTGACGCGGAGTGTTGTCCCTGCGGACTTCAGTGGAGAACGACATCGGCTGTACTGCGGTGGAGTGCCAAAGCGTTCTCGAACGTCATCCTCCTCCCGATGGACGGAAGAAGAACCAATATGGCCCTCGCCTTTTCCTTCGACGGAACGAGAACCTTCCAGGAAGAAAGCAAGGCGGGTTCCGTCGTCGACCGGATGCGGAGAGTTAGTTTGCCTCAGTGCTTGCGCGTCAGAACGCATTGGAGTCTGGTTGTCAGACACACCGAAGCAGCCAAAGACTGTGGTTCGCATGGATGAAGAGTACGTCGATCGTGGTCCTGGAAACGTCATCAAGACTGGGACATCGAATTGCGGGTGCGACCATGAAGGAATTGGGTGCAGAAACTGGTCAGCTTTACCTTTTTGTCCCGGCGAGATTGGGAACCTTGTGCTAACTAATAATAATAGCGGCAACTCTCTTGGAATGAAGATCCATCATTGCCATCGGCATTCCGAGCTACACGCATCATTAGCCCAAGCCGCTTCCCGCACGTCAGCTCCCGTTAAACGCAGGGTCGCATTCGTATTCAATCCATTCACCGTCAGTCACGACCCCGATGCTCCAGTTCCTTTTCCTTTCAAGCTTCCAGAAGAGGCTCGACCGAATCCAGACCTCATGTCCCTCCCACCAGAGCTTCTCCGCATGGCTCCCGAGGAACTCGCTCCAAACTTTTATCGTTTCACGGAGAACCACGGAGCGGACAATTCAACGCCAACGACCCCGACACCACCCATAGCCACCAGGCGTTCTCGTGCACCGATTGCGGAGCGACCGTTACCTGCCCTCATCCCTGCGGTATTTGATATGGAGCCTTCCCGGCCGGTGCAGTTGGTGCCCCCTGTTCGACCTGGTTGGAGTGTCATTAGGTCTCCCAGTTCGGCCGCTGCGCCGCCTCTTTCATCGGATCCACCGAGGATTATAGCCGCTGTCAGGTCCATGCCATCCTCCTCCTCGGGGAGCGGTAGTGGGTCAACCTCTCCCCTTGAAGATCGACGCCGAACAAGGAACCTTGGAAGCTGGGGACCCCCGAGCCTGGACGACGCCTCATCCGCGAGGCTCGGAAGCGGGTTATCTTCACAATGTCCAACTCCACCAAGTCCGCTCAATCCACCAAGTGAAGGGGAGGCCGCTTCGTCAAGTTCTCGTCAACCCAACCTACCGATACCCACTCATCCATCGCCACCTGTGCTCACTCCGGCTAGTACCCAATCGTCATCCCCAGCAGAAGAGTCGCACTCTGAGGATAGTTCACCAGCCGGCGAATCGCAGGTAGTCTTATCCGAACCGGTTGTTACCGCCATCGCTCGCTTGGAAGCCATCCGGGCCAGACTGAACGCGCTTTTGGATGAATCTTAGCATAGTTTGTTGGAACATTGCATTGCATTGCATCGAATACCTCTTCATTCGTTCCATTTCTTCATTCCGGTTAGCTCCCCACCTCATCCTCATTGTAGCGTACATTATATGCTTTCCTATCGCAACTGGACTTTCTTTTCCGAAAATACCATTTCATTATCCTTCGTACCTGCTGCATTAACAAAGTTCATTAAACGGCGCCTGAGATCGACGTCACTCGGCTGTTGAGCTGACTACGGATTTGAACATCTACTTTTCCCATCAGTCATTGTCTTGCCAACAGCCGCCTCCCTCATCACCATGTCTTTACCTCGATCAACGTACGACCCACGCCGAGTGTGTCTTCTCCCTTTCCCAACTCTCGCTCTTGCACAGCACAAGAGACCAATTGGAGTGTACACTGCAGGCGCTCTGGTTCGTTCCCCGGTTTCTCATACCACACTCCGAGGAATTGCAATGCTGACCGGCATTCACAGTTCGCCCTCGGAAACTGGTTGTTCTTCGATGCAGCAGTCCTATCTGCGCACGCTAAACCTCCTCCAGATGCTCCGTATGACACCGTACCCGTCCATGTAGCATTTGTGGACTGGCTGCCCGGAATTCTCTCCATCTTTGGACTCCTCATCGTCAACCTCATCGACAAGGAGCGGCTTATAGGAGACGGAGGCGCTTTTGGAGACGGAGGGCTTGTTTGGAGGGCAAGGTTATTCCTGTTCATGGGCTTTGCGCTCATGGCCGGTGGTTTGGCTGGCAGTGTGGTGCGTCCTCCGACGAACCCCTTTCTTGGGATTACTGCGACTAACGATTTCATCCACATAGACCGTCCTCGTTCTCAAGTACATAGTACCAGCCTACGCTGACACTTACACGTATTACGGCTACGCCAATGTCGGTCAGAATGTAGCTCTCATGTTGTCGGCGATGGTGCTCTGGTTGGCCCAGAACACACCAAGTGAATATGAATATCGCCTGAGTCTGTAGGTGCAAAGGATCGACCTTTTGTACTCTGATAATACTGTCTTTCTGTACGCGCTCAGCTTTATTTGTCAATGGATCCATTACTTGGATTTGTATTCCATCCTGAGTGTCGCGTTGCCTTACGACTGCGAGCGCAGCTTGTTGCTCGAGCTGTGAACAGCCAACCAATGGAATGTCAGGTGCGCTGAATTTTGATCGAACGAGGTGCACTGACGTTCACGTAGAAATAAGCCAAGACAAGTTGGATTTAAATTACTAGTATGCGTCGAATGTAGAGACAGAGTACAACAGTGCGGGGTATGCAAACCGTACAAGCACAAGAAGAACGAAACAAAGAGGGTACGAGAGGAAATGTCACAAACCGGATATCAATAAAGCTCAATGTACTCGGAATTCCAGATCCCAAAGCGCGGACACAAATCAAAGGTTACAGACCGTCAAATCTTCACTTCTTCTTTGCCCATAAATATGTCGAGACCAATGCGGTGCCGCTTCCCGAACCAGGCTTCTCAGCATCGAGCTCTGTGTGGATTCGGGAGAGGAGCATCGAGAGCTGTCCGTCGTCGTAACCGCCTTGTCGGAGCAGAGGGGTCAACGATCTGAGGGTCATTTCAAGGGCTTCTCTGCCCAATCGACCGATCTTTCGGAGGCGGGGATCTGTTGTATCAAACGATCAATAACTCTTCCTTAACTCCCTAGCATTCACGACGAACCTTGGGGCCACTCTCCCAAAGGAATCATGATGTCGCGAGTCTCTACTTCTTTATAGGATCCCTTCTTCACCACACTCTCCAACGTCAGCCGAATTTCGGGGTCCATTCCCACCGCGCGAAGGGCGTTCTGGACGGCGTATGTGAATTCGGACAGAGCTGAATCGGGGTTATGCGTCGTGCCGTCGGACAGGGTATATGGGACGGTAGTCTCTGCCAACAGCAAGAGACCTGAAGGGCGGAGTACACGAGTGAATTCACGAATTGCGCCAACGTAGTCTGGGATCTGGAGGTCATGATCTGTGAGTACTGGCTTCTGTGAGATCAATGGGAGCCGCGGGCTTACAGCAACGGTTATGACATTTCGGCAATGGACGACATCGAATTCCGAATCTCCGTGATTCAGACCCATCGTAACATCGCTCCTTTCAAACCGAACGTTGGGCAGCTCGGGTGCTTCGTCGTCGCTGTCGTAGGACATCCGTAGTAGGCCTGCGCCACCTGCGCCCCGGGATTGGACAGCTGCGGGCACAGGTATGATATCAATGCCGAAAAAGTCGACTGATGGGAAGTTCTGTGCCATTTCGCGGACCCATGATCCGGTGCCCTAAAGACACACGTTGTTTCAGACATCTAAGCAAGGCCTGCGAAGCTAGGTTTGACTCACAGCTCCAACATCAAGTACTCGTCGTCTCCGTCCAGTTGAGGTGGGCTTCAACAAAACGCGGTCCACTGGACCAAAGTAATTCGAACCGAGAACGGCTTGGGTAATAGTATGAACAGTGCGTAATCTGCCCCCGGTTACAGCTTTGATAAGCCAAACCGCAAAAGTGGAAAGTTTGGATTTTTTTGCTCACCGTTCATTTTCTTCTTCATCTGCAGGGAATGGGCAATACCCTTGTGCTGGTAAACGTCGACCTAGAACGTAAAGAAAATCCGTTAATCCATTGGCTCTAAGTGCAAGAGACGGTCCTGGCGACGGTTGTCCGTCGACCGGAAGGTCCGATCCGAAGGCCTGTAGGAGAGTGGAGGCCTTGCGGAGGACACGCCTGACAGCCGCGCCTCGTCTCACTTTGCAGGGCCGCCTCCGAGCTCCCGACTCAGCTCACCTTCATGATACCAGTATTGGTCGTCGTCAGAGCTCGCTGGTGAGCCCGATATAAAACCAGCTGGGTGGTATTGTTGAGCCGAGGGTATTGGTCTGACTTGCGTTGGCATTTCGGTCGATTGTCTTCACTGAAGAGGCGAGAGGAGTATGTGGTGGTGGACGGTGGAAGAGAGAGCAAAGAAATTAGAGGTGAGAGCGAACATCCACACAGGCCTTTGAGACTCTTTTATACAGTCTATTCTTCATCCAGCGACGATGCGGAGGTTGAAAAGACGCTAGGCCAGTGATTGGCTTGGATGAGGCTGTAATTGGATGACCCCAGAATACGTACAGACCTCGCCGGGGTGGGTGCGTGCGAGGGACCGAAAATTCCTTCGAGCCCGGCGTTCTTCCAGGTTCTTGGGGAGACTCTTCGATGCCATGAGCCCGTGTTGCTCGTATCCGATAGCCTGCGTGCTTTGTACCTCATCCTCGGGTGGGTAGGCAATTTCACAAATTAGACAGACTGACCGCAAAGATGCTTGTCTGATGCCTATGCGAGACTCTGGAGACAAATTGGTAAAACACCCCATGAACGTGTTCGCTCGTTCCATGCCTTCTGCAGATCATTCTCCCCCCGTCCATCGAAAAGCGCCGAAAAACGATTATGAGCGATTTATCTATTACGTCGGTGATAAAGAAGGACCGAGTTGCACTGATAAGTCGACGGACTTGACCGAAATTGGTCGAGGTAGAATGTCTATCATTGAATATCATTACGCGCTACCCACAACACGTTGCACGTCCTCCGGCAAGTACCTCCATCATTCCCCTAGATCCTCCCACTCCCTCGCTTCGCAACCACAACCGACGATCCGGAATACATCACAGGCCTTCGAAAGCTCCTCTTAAAAGACCAGCATGTTCTGCTGCATGCCATTTCGCAACTCCAGTCGCTGGGACAGCAGACTCGGGCCTCCCGCGATATTCCACCTGTTTGACTTTCCCCTCGAGCTCCAATGAGGCGAGAACGGTGCGCAGTCTCTCGGAGACGTGGCCCCAGGCTCCTTGGTTTCGCGCCTCCTCTTGGACCCAAATGATGTCGGTGGCTGTGGAAACGAATGGGCGTAAGGCATCAGCAAGTTCAAGGAATGGGAACGGGCAAAGCTCCTCAAGCCGAATAAGTGCCACGCGGTCGGCGAGCCCCCTTGTTGTCACTTCCTTCGCAAGGTCGTAGTACAACTTGCCCGAAAGGAGTATCACTCTCTCGACCTGACCTTCGCCGAACGTCGACAAGACGGGCTGGAAGCGCGTGCCGGGTTTCATGTCGTCCAGAGAAGAAGAAGCAGCCTACAAGGAGAAAGGAGGAACGTGATCGGTCAAATGGACATTAACCGCTCATGATGCACAGCGCATGGCGTCGATAGTGTGCTTACAGGGAGACGGAGCAAGCCCTTAGGTGCGGCGACAATCAATGGCTTGCGGTAATTCCTCGTCATCTGACGGCGCAGCAGATGGAAATACTGTGCTGGTGTCGTAGGGTAAGTGACGTGCATGTTTACGTTCCTGGCTCGGGCTTCGTCACCCTTGCGGGGGAAGTTGTATCGATCGTTGGTTAGCTATGGGGGAACGACACGCAAAATATTAGTCGAATCTGTGTACAATAGGATGTCAATTTAGTTGAACGCACCTGAAGCATTCTCTCGATTCTAGAAGATGAGTGCTCCGGACCTGCACCATCAAGACCGTGCGGCAGAAGCATGACCAATCCACTCTGCTTCATCCACTTTGCTATAAGAGGAAAATCTCAGGATGACGAGTTCGGTGCGTGATGAGCATCAAGGATCCCCACTCTCGGATGAAGAAATGAATGTGTCGATTATGACCTGCGAATATTTCCGTCAGAACGTCATCGACGGAGTGCTTCGGAATATTCGAGTAGCCTACCTGCGACCCGTTAAAGAAGTCTATCGGCGCGGAGGGGATTTACGGCCGTCGTGTGAGAAATGAAGTGAATGAAGGGGGAATGGAGATCGCGAATCGTACCTCCAAACTGAGCTTCCCAGATAGGCAGGATGTCTGGTCTTTCCCAGCTAACACCGTATTCGAACTACATGCAAGTGTATCAACGGAGAGATCAGAAATCATTCTCCGACGTTGCGAATAGTCTAATGCGATGTCAAGTGACGACTTCGCCAAAATAGAGACTTACTCCCAGCACAGCCATCTCGCTCAATGAGCCTGATCGGTGAGGCGCATAACCGGTCAACCCAGGAGACGGAGACAGATGAGAGCTGCACTCACTGTTTGCCAGTTCCAGCTTGCGCGAGTCAGACAAGGAATTGAGCGGCACTACGACTCTTTCGGTCTCTTGGTCGACCAACATCGCATGACTACATTCCGAAACGAATGTGAGGACATGGAAACCAAGGAGATCAAGATAGGAAGCCCCCAACTGCGAACGTACCGCTGAGAAAATGTGCCTCTTCCAACGTCCTGCCCACTTATTCTGACATCATAGCCGTCCAACAACAGCGAGCCAAACGCCAGCGCCTAAACGAATATTAAAAAAAAAAAAATTCAGGGTGCGCGTGTCAGTCCGCTTATCCGATAAACCCCGGATTAGAGGATATCTTGCAAGTCGAGAACATCGAGTGAAGAGGAAGAGGCCCCATCTTCCTCCGAAGCCCAACCACGAGACCGGCTCCCCAAAGGGACCTCGGAATCCGCGGGGGGGCTTGTTGGAGGTCGAAAGGTGGGGCAAGTCGAGTTCGAGGCACTGGAACGACCGTTGCGGGGATCACCTCGTGGCAAAGTCCAGGAGGTGGGAAGAGGCCGTGACAGAGGAAGGAGACCTCAAGGACATACCTCTGCGGTACCCCAATCCAGCCCAGTACCCTTCTCCAGACTGGTCAGCCGATGCTTCACGTGACGCTGAAGGCGAGGGTGCATGCTCTACATGAGTTTGAGTTTCGGGGCATGCACGCGGGGAGGAGGAAGTTGTCAAGGGTAACCCGGAAAATAAAACGAGATACGAGTGGATTTCAAACAGAGTGACCGAACGGAGAAGATGACGTGTTTGTGTCAGCGGCTCCACTTCATTCAAACTCAACTTAAATCTCAGAACTAAACTTACGAAGTTATCAGGAACTTCCACACTAGCTTTGCCTACTTTGGTCAACGTCATCGACTCCAAGCCTGTCTCGGGGTTGCCGTTCGCTTGGGTGCTTGCAGGCCAGACAACTGGCTTCCATTGCTTGTCGTGTTGGACAGGAGGCGGGGAGTATGATTCCACGGATTGTAAGCAAGACTCGAGGTGGGACTTGTACGCTCCACGCTGGGATTTCGCATCCTCGGCAGAGAGACCACCTTCGCTCTGGTCGACGGGGTTGGTTCTCAGAATCACCAAGACTAGCAGGGCAATAGAGATGACGTACAATGAGCTTCTCCTCGTACATTTTCGGGACGGATGGTCGGCTGCGAATGAGCTTGTACATCTTGGGGGATGTATACGATGGCTCATCCAGTTCGTTATGGCCCCTATTTCTCGAACGTCATCACCGTGTTAAGTGAAAACCACGTAATAGGACATACCATTGACGATAGCACATCAAGTCAATTATGATATCCCTCCGGAAGAAGTTGCGATACGCGAAGGCAATGTTTACGGCACGAGCCACATCTGGTGGATAGCAAAAAGGTGTTACTAGCCGCACGAAAAAAGGTGAAAACGGAGACAAACCTTCAGGGTGATCGCCGTTGACATGAAGGACCGGGGCGTTCACCATCTTTCCAATGTCAGAACAGTAGAAAGAGGAGCGAGCACCGGCCGCGGGCGTTGTATAGCCGATACTTCAAGCACAAAAGTTTAGAATGAACCACGACCTCGTAGTCCCAATTTGGACCTACTTGTTGCTAGAAGACGGGTGAGTATCAAATGCGGCTCAGGCAGTTATTGCGGTATGACTTACTTAACCACAATGTGAATGGAGCCACCAGTTGTGTAGTGCGGAAGATTGCCTAAGAACCTCGCATTAGGTCTGAGAAGCGATTACGAGGCCTACTCAAACTCACTTAATCCCAAAGTCTCCATGACCACACCTTGACCCGTAAACGCAGCATCGCCGTGAAGCTGAACGCACATGACCCTGTCTCCCAACGCACAATCCGGAGATGAATCCCGAATCATGGAGTATTGCTTAGCACGCGTCTTGCCCAGGGCAACGGGGTTGACAGCCTCTGTATATGGAAGGGGATAAAGTATCAACACGCGTTCGGACTCTTGTTTTCGTGACGTACCGAGGTGAGAAGGGTTTTGGAGCAATGACACTTTAACTTCCTTGTCACCATACTTCAATGTTGGAGAAGCAGCCAAGTGACTAATGACATCTCCTGTGGCTTCAATGCCTTCGGGTACCTCGTTCCCGCCTTTGATCTTGTGGAACAACGCAGTAGGACTGAAGCGGAGCAAATCCGTTAAGAGTGAGAGCCGGCCACGGTGGGGCATACAGAGAATGATCGAGGAAACTCCAGCTGAGAGACTAAAAATGAGACAACTTTCCATATACCTGGGCCTTCACTTACCGTTTGCGGACGTTCGGAAGAGAGCGTCAAGCGCAGGGAGCATCGACTCGGCACCCTCAAGACCTGGAAACCAGATCGTCAATATGGCCTCTCCTGAACGTTCGATGAAGTCTCTCACCGTAGCGCTTTAAATTTGGAAACTTTGCCTGCAGGAAGTGGTCGAAGGTCTCGCTGCGGGCAAGGAGCTCCCACATCCTCTTTTTGGTTTCACCTTCCATTGGAGTTTTTGCAGGCGGCCCAGCACTTTCCAAGAGATGAGTGAACCAGAGTCTTTCGCTTTTTGATGGGGAATGCATAAATTCGTAGGCAATCCGGCCAACGTAAACGGACCGCAGGAACTCGACGATGTCTTTCAACTTCCAAGTCTCGGATTCGAGGCGCTCCCCGCCTTCTGGTCCTTCAGGCATTTGCTGGTTCCAAAGAATTCCGTGGACAGAGTACTCCTTCTCCATGTCGTTTAGACCATACCGGCTCGGATCTAAAGCATGCACAGGATCGCGCTCTAGCAGATCGAGGGGGTCGATCGTTGCGGCTCGATGGCCGTGTTGTCTGACTGAATCAACGTATCGTAGAAGAGCGGCATTGGTGGAGCGATTTTGCAACTCGGAAGGTGTATCTGCGAGCGTATAGATTAGGTTTGGGGACGGAACGGAGAAGGAAACGCGTTCGTACAGTCTGGAATCTTGAGTTTTCGTGGCTCACGGAATCCAAATGAACGGTCATGATAACTCCTCATGGTTACGGAACCCGTAGCCCTCTTCGCAGCAGCTCGTCTAACCAGCATCCTTGTGATCAATCTCGGACGAAAATAGAAGTAGAAGCGGGGATGCGTTCGACCTGATGAATGAAAAGCCGCCAGGTTAGCTGGTTTCGTTCTTTGGTTCGAAGGAGGTTACTAACCGTAAACGAGGTAGCCAGAAAAGAGCTGTACGAGGAAGGGGGGTGATGGAAGAGAAAGCGAGAGCCGGGAGAGCAAAAAGACGTACTTGTAGGTTTCATGACGGTGGGAGGCGTGACCCGGAACTAGAAAACACATCACGTGTCATATCCTGACCGTGACTGCGTGACCCCGCAACAGAAGTTCCTCTCAATCCAATATCACACAGTGTTAGCCAGTACGTGCATTGAGCGTTATCTACTTAATGGAGTAAGTTGAGTGACTGCCCGACCATGTACAGTAACGGTAGAGGCGAGGAACCCACGCGGCCTTCAAGTCCACTAGGTCCGTCAGCCACCCGATTGCCAATCAAACACTGATTGCCCTTTGATCGCCCACCGCCCTTGCAGGAAACCATGACTGACGACACTTCACACTGTGAGTACCTTGGTTTACCGTGAATTCTATACGCACCCAACTCCTAATCTTCTTCCGTCTCGGCAAGCCGACCTCCCTGTGTGGAATCATATCCCAGTTGAACTCGCAATACAAATTTTTCGACTTACTCTGCCGGAGCACGACTCACAGTCCTACTACTACTCCCAGTACTGCTCCCAGTACTGCTCCCAGTACTACTCCGACCTATCCCGCTTGTGTCTCGTTTGCAAGGGTTGGCGGGACATTGTCCAAAGCAACGCCACCTTCTGGCAGTTCGTCACGACCTCAACACCGCCTCGCCTCCTTCAGAAGATATTAGAATGCGCAGAAAATGGGGGAGGGCTAGAGGTTCTCCACGATGGGCTGATGCGGAAGGGATACTCCGACACGGCCATTGCGTGCATAGCCCGCTCTTCCAACTTGTGGACTTCACTCATCCTTCTCAACGATACCTTTGAACAATGTCGCCCGATCCTCACCAATCCAACCCCAATCCTGAAGCATCTCTATATCAGACGCATCCCACTGGCTGCAGCTGATGTCGACCTGTTCCGAAATGCGGCCACGCAGCTAGAATCTCTCGTCGTTCTGCAATCATCGTTTCCCTGGCGGTCCACCACTTTCGCTACCCTCCGGGAAATCAAAATTGACCGCCCCATCTCTGCCCTTCATTTCGAAGAGGAGTTAATCCACGCGCTTCGATCGTCCCCTCGCCTCGCATCACTCATAATCAGGTCGTGCAGCATCGAGCTTCCACCTCCCACATTGATACCACCAGTCCATCTACCTCATCTTCGTGCCATCGATATTGAGAATAGCCCACAAATATTGTCCGCCCTTCTCCTAGCCATCGTATGCCCTCCAGCAACTGCAGTAGCGGTGACCGACACGATTGGAGGTTTAACAATCCAGCACCCCGTGGTGTCGGCAGCCCTCAGCTACGCCGTCCTAGACTGCGCAAGCGATCCCTACCTCTCAATTCGGTACGGTCGTGCGGTATCGGTCAAATACGGGAACGTAAGCCTCACCTTGAAGGCGGGAGAGGGCGAATTTAGCGTGGAGGAGCAACTGGCATTTTGCTCCGCTTTCTTTGGACGTTTCACGGACGCGAGCACAGCTGCCTCAAAGGTGCTACAGCTGGAGTGGTACATGGGATGGAACATCTCCAGCTTTCTTGACATCATCGACGCCCGATTCCCCAGTATTTCGAGACTTGAACTCGTCTGCCGAGCCTACTCATCGTGGACTGCAAACTTCAGCTCTTTCGCACGGGGGCTGACTTCCCCTTACTCCAGAGAAGGCGTGACCAGATGGCTCCTACCAAATCTCGAGACACTATCCATCCGGTGGCGTTTGAGCTCCAACGACTGGATCGATGAAGTGATCAACATTGTTCGCTCAAGATGCGGCGCGCTCGAGGGGACCAGTGCATACGACAATGTCGCATTGGGGCTACAAGAACCCAAACCCCTTCGATCCCTCTCTTTGCCCGACTGCACCATTCCTGAGAGGAGCTTAAATACCCTAAAGGATTTACTGGGGGATGGGGCAGACCTCGACGGAGTCCAGTGGGTAATTCAAAACACTGTGGGTACTGCTCTGATAATGATGTCTACTTTCCACTTGCTAACCATTGTCCCCCATGATATAGGAGGATGATGAAGAATGTGGTGTTTTGTCCATTCCCGTTCCGTGATCTAGCATTGGCTTACCTGCTTACATCGCACCTGTGTGGAAACAGTCGCTTTCCACCTATTCAGGGCATGAAATCTTGGCTAGGTGTTATAGTTCACACAGTAAATGGCATACTCGTGGATTGTTTTGGGAATCTTGTCCCGGTCACCGACCAGGAAAACTTCCCAAGGGGAGCTTAACCGAGAGTGCTCTCTTCTAGGCTACGCTAAAGCCAAGTAAGCAAAGCGGAGACTCTTTGACCTGGAATCGCAACCCTCATTCCATCGTCGTTGCAAACACCTCGTGCTTGGTTCATCTTGGGTTTGACGTTCGACTATAGAGGATATCAACCCTCGCCCACGTTAGAGCTATTATCGACAAAGTTCCTCCAGATAGACCACTCCATTTTTATTAAACATCGGGAATTGCTATGTGTTGAAGGCGTGCGGGATACCACAATCATCTGCGAAAGCGCTTAACGGTATCCATTGAAAGCCGAGATTAGCGGAGTACAATCCACCGAACTCACCTCCACCCCTTCCCCCAGACGAATGGATCAATGAAATTAAACACTTCATTCCATCATATCTGTTCGCACATGTGGAATCTCCAGGACCGTGCAGTTTTGTATTATTGGCAACGCACCTCTAGCTGTGCCAAGGTCGGTTAGTCGAAGAATTGTGGTTTTATGTGGAGCGCAGATCTAAGAAAGGGGGTAGTATTATTTGTCCTCATTCGGAGCAGACCGCCGAAAGAGGTGAGGATGATGTAGTAAGCCAAGCGCAGACGTCTACGGTCTTGGCCGCTTAATTCCGATTATATCCGGGCGTCGCCTTCGTTGCAACGTGAGTCTTTTCGCTTCCATCCCTCTCCACTGGCACGAATCTGCGTCGAGGCCGAACCATAGGAATTTCGAACCAATCTCGTGCCTAGGGAATCTCAGCGAGAACTATTGCAGGAGTGGGCGTAATCCTTCGTTCGGGAGGTTGTGCAAGGGTGGTTAGGCGCTGAGGGTTGGGAAGATCACACCACACCGGATCCAGTTACTGCTGATGAGTGAACAACCCGACCAGGCATCGCTAAAGAAAGCCCTGGTATGCAGCCTCTCGTATCTTTTTTAGGTGCCTACAGCTCACATTATAGCTCTTGTTGGGGACTCAAGGACGATGCCCTTGCCCCGCTGGAGCACCTTCGATTGAAGAGCGAAGATCTCGTCATCACTGATGACTCCTCGGACATGGTATCCGGTGGCTTCAGTGATGTCTTCTGTGCCAGGTTACGAGTCTCGAACGGAGAGGATGACGGGATCATTGTTGCAGTCAAACAGCTCCGTGCAACTGGGGCGAGCCTTCAGCGCATCCGTACGGCAGTGGTACGTTTTTCAATCTCCGTCATGTCTGTGCGTTGACTCAGCTTCAAGACATGTGATAGAGATTAGCAAGGGAACTCAAGGTTTGGGCGAGTGCAAGGCACCCCAACATCCTTCCCCTCGTCGGCTTCCATCTCGACGTGACTCTCAACAATGCATGGCTAATATCGCCTTATGAGCCAAACGGAAACGTCGCGACTTATCTGACTAGTACTCAACCTGACTTGACACGGAGGGCAGCGTTGGTACGTGTCCCTTCCAACTGGGATATGCGACCGCCGCGAGCTGACGTAATTCAATAGGCGGCGGATACCGCGAAAGGCCTTGCATATTTACATTCTCTTTCTCCTCCAATATGTCACGGAGATATCAAGGCAGTGCGTTGGACGCCTGTGGGATAGGAGTCTCCGTACTAACTCCGGTTGACTCGATAGGCAAATGTCTTGGTCAACCGTGAATTCAAGGCAGTTCTTTGCGACTTCGGGCTTTCCCAGATGGTCCAGGAAGACGACTGCGGGCTGACAACTTCCAAGGGGTTCAAAGGTTCAACTCGGTACCTAAGCCCTGAACTTGTTAAGGATGAAGGCCCACGAACCTTAGCCAGTGACGTCTGGGCGTGGGGATGTCTTCTTCTCGAGGTTTGCCGATACGCACTTATGGGAGACTCCAGTACTGCCGTTTTCTGATGTTATAATTGATTCATAGATCCTATTCGACCAACTTCCATACAGCGGGGCGAGGACAGATTATGCGGTCCTCCTCGACCTTGCTCAACAAATCCTCCCCGCCGATCCCTACTCACTCGCTGTGTCTGAAACGATGAAAATGCTTTTCGAAAAATGCTGGGATCCCGAGCCGCCTTGTCGCCCGACGATCCATCAGTGCCTTCAAAGTTTGATACACCAACAGCATCATATGGACTCGTGGAAGGAACACATCATGGAAAACGCGTCGGATGATGTTACAGGCACTCTTGTTGACCTGCCAATGGAGTTAGTGCCGACCAAAAGCAAGCAAGAAGGGAGAGACTGGCTGGCCGTAGTATGCCCGGAATTATCCGGTGTCTTCCAAGTTAATCTTAGGCTGCGATTAGGGAACTGCGGGTGAGTCAAGCGCGCCCAACGGACGGACATAGTCTCTGAGCACCTAGGCCGTGATCACAGACGCGTGAGGTGCCTACGGTTCTCAGACGATGGCCTCAGCCTCGCGGCCGGCGGAGATTTCGGTGTGGTGAGAATATACTATATTGTTTCGGGAGAAAATGAGTGGTAAGTAAGGGTCCTGTTATCGTCCCCCTTGCGACCATCTCATCTGCTGTGGACAGCACTTTGCGGCACGCCTCTGGCCGCGATGGCTCCTATAAGATTCGGGACCTTCGTTTCAGCCCGGATGGAAGTGAACTGATTACCGCAGAGACTGACGGCAAGATACATGTGAGTAGTCAGGATTCAGTTACGTGTAGTTATACCTCTCGTTGATCCAAGGGTCCTGATATACCTAGCTTTGGGATGTTGCCAGCCGCTCCATCCGGTACACGTTCAACGGTCATAAGGGATTCGTGCTGTCCATTGACGTTTGCTGGTCAACGAACTGGATGGTATCGTGTGGTGCGGACCATACAATCCGTATTTGGGGCCTGCGGGGAGAGGAGCATCAAGTTCTGCGGATCCACAAGCGCAAACGGCGGGCCAAGTCCAATCTCCAATGTGTGGCAATTGCACCCGGCGCTTCGAGTGTTGCCGCTGCGGGACATGACGCATGCGTCTATGTCTGGGACCGAACATCCGGAGAATTGAAGCGAAAGTTTCCTAGGGAAGAAGATGCCGTTAGGGCGATGACTTTTGCATCGGACTCGAGTCTTCTCACTGCTAGCCGGTGTCGACAGATCTCCCGGTGGATTGTGGACAGCGACAGAGAGTCATCAGAAGTATCGAGAATGAGCCTCGACAGAGAGGGTTCAAGTGGCAGTGACGAAGCTCTAGGTGCGAGTTCTAAAAAAGCTCTGCCTGCAGACCAGGTACGTGCCCAACAACGCTGAACAGCCACAGATATGGATGACCTACCCATATAAACCAGGTAGTTCGATCTGTTACTATCTCAGACGATGGGTCCTGGGTTGCCTCAGCGACATACGATGGTCAAATCCGACTGACAGACGTGAAGAATGGGGTTACACGCTGCCGCATTCTAACGACTCCTGGTGGCTATGGTGAGTTGGATCCTGCCCTCCGAGAACAAGGCGTTCTCACTCGTCTATGATGAAGCACTGGGGTTTGATCCAAGAACCAATGCGACTTCTGGGGCTCTCGCTAGTGTTCAAGACAGTAAGGTCATGATCTGTGAGTCGGGTTTGCGCGCGTTTGATTACATAGACTTAGACCGGGTCTGTCTTGGTGATTAGGGGAGTTTCACAGGGAAGGGACAATGGAGGGCAATGGTGCTTAGCGACGGAGTGTCCACCTAAGTTAAAGGGGGGTTTGGTGCAGGTGCGGTGTGGCGGAGTTAGTTATAAACTGGGATTCTCGCAGAGGACGAACAGCTTCGCCTGAATTACCCTTGGGTTTGGTGTCATTTCTCTGAGATATCTGATTGCACTTTCCAGAACCATCTCTCTAGCTTACGATTTTATTTTAATGGGTTAAGGTGATGAGTTCCGTGGATGGTTCGGGGTCATCGAAGGGGCTCCGGAGTCAAACCTGTGCATTCCCTTTGTATGTGGAGCGAGCCCCCATTTTCAGACTATTCCGCGAGGGCCGAATGCATCGCAAAATAGTCTTCACACTAATTTTAGGCAGCCTTCTTCATGTAGCTAAGGGCCCATCTTTGGTGGCTGGGTCCGCGCCAGGGTCGAAGTCCAACATTTGGACCAAGCAAACAAATCCTGTTTTGGCTCAAATTCGCATTTCTCTGGCCGCAGTCCAAATTCGAACCGGCATCGCTCCATATGTGGAAGGGTCGCCCCTGTTCTGTCGCATTCTTATGTATGCGGCGACGACGCCAAGTGCCCGGACTCGAAATGTCATGCCGTGTTTCCTAGACCACCTTCTCATGAACTCATTCACGTTCATCCGTATTTGAGCCGGACACACATCGCTTCACCAACTGCTTCGCCCTCCTCTCCATCAACCTCTGCAATGATCAGTCGAACGTCTCAACCGGGTCTTCCACTGGGGCTTGATTCACGGCGCAGAGTATCAACTTTTGCGTTTCTTCCAAGGTTCCGACCTCGACGCGTTCTCCTCTTTACCATCATCATCTCCATCAGCATCCTGTATATTTACCGATCACGACCTTCCTCGTTACCAACAAAAGGTTTCCCCGATCATTCCTCACCTCACCGGCAGCAGCAACGCGACGCACCTAAACGGGAACGAGATTCAATCCAACAGACGGAGCAGCAGAATCGCAAGGCCGCCGCGAACAGACGACCAAAGCACTACTACCGACCAGACGGGCACATAGATGTCAACTTCGACGCGACCCATCCCATCTTTGACCTCTTGTCACGAGCAGAGAAAGCCTGGGCTTCGAAGCATGAAAAAGCAAGCAAGACGTTAGGGCAGGCCGTGGCCGAGTACCGTCGGCGCTACAATCGCTTACCTCCCCCAGGGTTCGATAAATGGTGAGCTCACTCTGCGGAATTCGCCGTTCCCCACATGCACGGCGCGCCTCCCATGAGCAACTACGCACCGCTAATGGCTACTACCGTTGCAGGTGGGACTACGTGCAGCAGCACAAGGTTCCATTACCCGATGAATACGACAGGATATACCACGATATTGAACCATTCTGGGCCATTGACCCCGCGGAACTTGCCAAATCGCAGTCCGCTTTGGAGAGGCAAGGAGTATGTCGTTCACTCCATGATCCTTGATCTTGCAATGACCTCAGGCTCTCCCTTTTAGGGCACCTTCACCATTATCAGCCATGATGGAAAAGTAACGGCCCAAGTTCAACACCCTCCATCCGAGTCTGGAGAGGCCGAACATATCATCAGAGAACACGAGTTTAAGATGCGAGCAGAGGGTCAAGCGGAACTCTTGAAGACGGTGCAAGAATGGTTGCCCAACTTTCGAGCAACATTTGGCAATGATAAGCTGCCAAGGTGAGGGGAATCATTGTTTCTGTGAGGCTCGCTGTTGAACGTGCATCATTGTGTTCAGTCAATTCGTCACCAATCGGATGCGCGAATCAGCCGTGCGGGCTGCCCGACAAGGAAAACGTGAGCGTGGAGGCCACACCGTCGACAACGGAGCTAATCACTGCGGATGAAAAATAGTCATTGACAATACCAACACGGAAACGAGGCGGAGAATCGGATGGGCTGCTGCATGTCCTGGGTCCTCGGCTCTGGCGAGGCTCAAGTCTCCGCCAGTTCCGGATATTGTTGCTACCTGGACAAACTCGTCTAAATCACTGGTTCACGACCATCCCGCCGCGATGGACGCCTGTCACAACCCGTCTCTCGTTCATCTCAGCGGGTTCTTCCAATCGCAGAACCCGGACGCCCCCGCGACATCACTCGTTCCGAGCTTCACGACGTGCACAACCACCCTCCATAACGATATACTCTCTGTTCCGTCGGACGAGTCGATCACGTCTTATTTAGGGGGCGTAGCGTGGAATCAAAAGCAAAACTCGAAACTTCACTGGAGGGGCAGTTCAGCCGGTGCATTGTACGACGTTGAACACCCCCATTGGAACTTGACCCATCGAATCCGCCTTGTCGAAGCCACCAATGGCAAGGATGGGGAGGTTTATGTCCTTCCAGGTGCGGAAAACAGACTGGAGACAGTTGGGAGCTGCGAAAGAGTTGAGACGGGGTGGTTGAATGAAGATTGGATGGACGTCAAGTTCGTTGGGAGGCCGATGGGGTGCCAGGGGGGAAAAGGTGGGCAGTCACTATGCGGGGAGCTGGAGAAGAGGTTCGAGTTTAAGCCCAAATGGGAGGACGAGGAGCAGACCGCGCAGTGGAAGTACTTGATCGATGTGAGTTGCAGAACCTTGCATTTATTCCAGAAAGATTTACTGATGAAAGGGACTAGATCGACGAAGTTGGCTGCTCTCCACGATTTAATCGTCTGCTCCGCTCTCGTTCACTCGTTTTCAAAGCCACGATTCACCCCGAATGGTACACCGACCGGATCCAACCATGGCTTCATTACATCCCTCTCAAATATGACTACAGCGACCTCTACGATATCCTTGCTTTCTTCTTGGGAGATATGCACGGAAAGGCGAATGGACACGATGCGATGGCGGCAAGCATCGGGATCTCCGGAAGGAAGTGGGCGACGACATACGGGAGAAGGGAAGATATGGTGGCATACGTGTTCAGGTTCGTATGACTGAATCCTGCAGTTGGCCGCCTTGGCACTGAGAGTTCGATTCCTTAGGCTCTTCCTGGAGTACGCAAGGGTAATGAACCCCAATCGGAATACCATGAATTTTGAAGGGCCGTAGAGCGGAGGCGAAGTGAACTCGGGATCGGGAGGCCTTGCAAGGAGAGCGCCCGTCACCCCGCATTCCATTCCCGGAAAGCTTCGGACCTTGGGGAACCTGTGGCGGTCCCTCGGCAAGTCGGCGGCGCGGTCGGGAAGGAGCGTGATTGATGAATATAAGGAGTGTGCATTACGACTGGAGACGCAAAGACTGGAAGGACTGGAATCATTTCTGGGGATTTATTTATGATTTATTTGGGATTATACCGCATTTATTTTAATTCAAGTCTCTCGGATTCCGGACATTGGAGGGGTGCACGTTCGAAGGTCCGACGCCCGAGAGTCAGGCTGGCCGGGCCGCAGCGGGCCGGGGGTCAGTCCAACGTTCAAGGTTATTTGGACGCAAGTCGTCTCTTCTTAAAATGCCAGAACCACCACTCTCACATCATCTCTCCTACTCTCCTCATCATCGCTCGTAGTCTTGGATGCTCTCAGCAGTTGCAAGACGTCGGCTAAAATATGTCGTAGCTGGTTCAGCTGTCGGCGGCGGAGCTTTCATTTACTACAACTCTGCCACTCCAATACACCATGAGCCGGTCTCAACGCGACCCCCGCCACCATGGACCCCACCAAGCAGACAGGAGATGCTGAATCGACTCAAGCAAGGCGAGAAGGAGGAGTTTGATCTGCTCATCGTCGGTGGGGGTGCAACAGGAGCTGGTATTGCCGTCGACGCAGCCACAAGAGGCTTGAAGGTCGCTCTCGTCGAACGGGATGATTTCTCCTCGGGTATGTTTTATTCAAACGCATATGGATTCTTTACCGAGGTGTCTGAATATGCCCTTCGCTTGTCGCACATTGCGTCATTCTTCAGGTACCTCCTCCAAGTCTACGAAACTCGTGCACGGTGGGGTCCGCTACCTCGAAAAAGCTTTCTGGGAGCTTGATTACGAGCAGTACAAACTCGTCCGGGAAGCTCTGCACGAACGACGCACGTTCTTGACTACAGCACCATACCTTAGTCACATGCTTCCGATTATGC
This sequence comes from Tulasnella sp. 424, assembly GCA_019633425.1. Lineage (NCBI taxonomy): Eukaryota > Fungi > Basidiomycota > Agaricomycetes > Cantharellales > Tulasnellaceae > Tulasnella > Tulasnella sp. 424. The sequence goes on along the minus strand of WSUB01000047.1, from coordinate 25,164 downwards.
TCCCCATATATAAGTAAGTCCCTCCGCACTTTCTCGGCGGGGCTCCGATTCTCATGACCCAATACCTCTTACCCACAGGTGGTGGAAACTACCATACTACTGGGCGGGATGCAAGGCTTACGACTTCTTGGCTGGGAAGGAGAACATGGAATCGTCTTACCTTATGAGCAAGGGCAAGGCGCTTGACGCGTTCCCTATGATCAAGAGCGACGGCTTGGTCGGAGCTGTAGTCTACTACGATGGTGAGCGGGTCTCTCGTTCGTTAGAATTTCGACAGTTGACCAACCCAACTATAGGCCAGCATAACGACTCGCGAATGAACATGGCTCTCATCATGACGGCTGTCAAACACGGGGCAACGGTAGCGAACTACACCGAGGTCACTGGCTTACAGAAGGATCAGGACGGCAAGATTACCGGTGCCGAGGTTGTCGACGTGATGACTGGGGAGAAAATTACTGTTAAGGCCAAGGTATCACAGGCTTTCGCGTTACTCGAGTTATCAAAACTGACGTTATCGTCCGCCAACAGGGTGTTGTCAACTCCACGGGTCCATTCTGCGACGAGCTTCTCACTCTCGAGAACCCCAAGGATCACAAGCCAATCGTTGCTCCCTCTTCAGGCGTCCACATCACGTTACCCAACTACTACTCTCCACGTCGAATGGGATTACTCGACGCCCAGACTTCCGACGGTCGTGTCATCTTCTTCCTCCCATGGCAAGGGAACGTTATTGCCGGAACCACGGACTCTCCCTCACCAGTTGAGCGGGACCCAAAGCCGGGCGAAGAGGATGTGGACTGGGTCTTGAACGAAGTTCGCCAATACCTCTCCCCCGATATCATGGTTCGACGAGGAGACGTTCTCAGCGCCTGGAGTGGGCTAAGGCCTCTGGTACGAGACCCCAAAGCAAAGAGCAGTCAGGCTCTCGTGAGGAACCATCTTATCCATGTCAGCCCCAGTGGGCTTTTGACCGTTGCTGGAGGAAAGTGGACCACGTACCGTGCTATGGCTGAGGAGGCGGTAGACGAGGCCGTGAAAGTCTTTGGATTGAAGCCCTCGAGCGGATGCCTCACCAGAGAGGTCAAGTTGGTGGGCAGCGATGGCTGGAGTCCGAACATGTACATCAAGTTGATCCAGAGCGTAAGTGAATCTTGTTCGGCTGCGGGAGTACAAAAACAAGCTTACAGTTTCCTGCTGGTTCCAGTTCGGTGTTGAGACGGAAGTGGCTCAACATCTCGCTGCCGACTATGGCGACCGAGCATGGACCGTTCTGTCATATGCCGCCCCCACGGGCTTGCGCTGGCCTCTTCAGGGCGTTAGACTAAATAACTCCTACCCTTGTAAGCTTGCTTTTATTTTTTTTGCCGTTCGATAGCTCACCCCCGGCTTTCTTAGATCTTGAGGCGGAAGTCCACTATGCCAGCCAACACGAATATGCCCAAACAGCAATCGACTTCATCGCCCGTCGTTCACGCCTCTCGTTCCTTAATGCCGGCGCCGCCCTTGACGTCCTTCCTCGTGTTATTCAACTCATGGGAGACGATCTCAACTGGTCCACCGCCCGTCGCCGCGAGGAATGGGTCAAAGCACGAGAGTTCCTCGTCTCGATGGGATTACCACCTTCGGCGGACGTGCAAGAAGAGCTGGCAGCCGTCAAGGGCAAATTGGGCGATGCAGGCCCAGTTAGAAATTGGGCAAGGTGGTGGTTAAGTCCGTGGCACTGGGCCAAAACCATTTCTTCTGTCGCCACTGCTCCGCTAGCTCCTGCGGCACCCCGTCACTCTCGGGGCTTGTTTAGTGTCGAGGACTTGGAGAGGGTTAAACGAGCGTTTGCAAACGCTGATACTACAATCTCTCGGGACGATGTGGGCGCGTTGATCAAGGAAATGGACTTTGGAATTGAGGGCGTTGAGCCTTCTGTTGATGACGCTTTGAAGGCTCTGGGTGTGAGGAACGGTGATAGAATCGGGTTCGAGCAGTTCTGGCAGGTGAGTCTCACTGCCAATACATCCTGCTTGGATATTCAACTCATAGCGGTTGTTCTCTCAAGGTCTGTGTCGAACTCAAGACCTCGACCGTGGCTCCCAGCATCCAAGCGACCATCTCAAGACCAAGAAACCGGATACCCGTTACCAAATCAGGAGGAGGTGTATGATGTTGTTCCTGTTATAGTACATAAAAGACATCCCCGTAATAAATGTCCTGATAATCCCAACATTTGGAGTCTGACGCTGCACCGAAATGCGACTCAAGTCAAAGATGACCAATGTCTCGCTCGCTTAAGAGTCATCCAGCTCCCAAGCATAACCGGCACGGATATGTTATAAGAGTTTCCTTGCATTCAACATAGCTACTTCATCTGGCTATTACACATTCTAGAACCACCAAGACTTCAAGGGTCGACTTGGAACCAATCCTCAAACCCAAGTTTGACACGACCTGGATGAACGAAAGACACTGATTAGCTCGAAGCGCTTGATAGATAATCTGGTATAAGCAACACATACTCCACGGTGGCTTAATGATGCGCTTTTGTTTGCCGGCGGCGGCGAGGCCATCGATTTTCTCAACGTCGGACGAGTCCAGCTTGGCATATTTGATGTTGGCTGAAATGCGTTCCGGAGTTACAGACTTGGGTAAAACCACAATTCCCTTAGCCACTAAGATGGGAGAACCGAGGGACGTTGAGCGGAAATGCACGAAGACACGTTCAGTCGCTGATGAACATACCTCCCCATCCGATCAAGACCTCTGCTGGGGACACTTGCTTCTTTCCAGCGATGTCGGTGATGACATCGTCTTTCAGAAGGGGTGCGTCCGTACTGCCAAGCGGTGAATACGCCTCTACAACGATATCTTGACTCTTGAGCCAGGCTACAAGCTTATGCTGGGGGTTGTATGGGTGAATCTCTAGCTGATTGACCATGGGCTTGATCTTGGCGAACGGTAAAATCTCTTCTTCGAGTTTGAGTTGAGAGCAGTTTGATACGCCGATTGCCTTGACCAGTCCCTTCTCGTAGACAGCTTCGAATTGCTCCCAAGTTTTACGAAGCTCCCAGTCGTAGAGAATGTCACGCTTGCCAGTAGGGAGTAGAGGGAAGAAGGGGTGGTTTCCTTCTGGGTTCATCGCGATGGGCCAGTGGACGAGGAGCACTGTGGCGATGGGATACGATTAGCGTCACGTCCGCGGAAGTATGATCGAGACAACATACGATCGAGATAGTCGGTACCCAAACGCTCGAGGGTGATTTTGAGCTGCTCCTCTACACGGTTGTGCCAGGTTCCCCTAATAATGGATTGGTTCTCAATTGTTGACCGCGGAGACGGGTCGTCGGTAGACATACCAGATCTTGCTGGTAATAAAGATTTCCTCACGAGGGACGCCTGACTGCTTGATACCATCGCCAACCTCCTTTTCATTCCCATAAGCAAACGCGCAGTCAATGTGGCTAGATAGGTTAAATCGGTCAGAACGCTCCCTTTCCAGACACCGGAGGGAAAGTTACGAGTCACGCACCGATATCCTGCCTCCTTCAATGCGTAGGCAACGGCAGTCTCGACCTCTCCTGGCTTGGATTGCCAAGTTCCCAGTCCAATTTGTGGGATTTCCTTCCCATTCGAAAGTTTGAGAGATGGAACGCTTGCCATATCGACTGTGAGGGGACGAGACGCGATCGTCTGACGCGCTTTATGTACCCCCGCAATCGGGCCGGAGCGGGCCGAAGCGCTGGGAACGAACCTTCTGGCGACAAGTTGGCGTGCAGTGGGCCGAAACCATTGCGCCATACGGGTAATGATCAGTCACGGTGTGCGTTGGAGTACGTAGGCTGGCCAACTCGGGCTAATCCTGCTCGAGAAACGCAACAACTGAACAATGTCTGCAAAGGTCCAGTCGGTGATGCGTAAGAGAGGGATGACCGTATTGTTGATATTTACTTCGGCGTAGTAATTCGAGCTTTTAGACTGTCCTGACGATAAAAATATGTTTTCAAGCTTGCTTCCTTGCAGTCGTTAAGTTGCGGGCATGACGTAGATCTACGTGGTCTTGGCAAGGCTCCCACGGTTTGTCTTCTGTACTTTCAATTGCGACCACTGGCCTGCAGCCTAATGCCCTTTCCTTTTCACTCATTATCGTTATAACCAACTCTCCCTTACATATTACACCTTCAAGCTATGCCAAGAATACACGTCAATCGCACCATTATTATCATTTTCGCAGTTCTCTGCCTTTTCATCATCTTCAGCAGCCGACTGCCACCTGAACATCCAGCACGCGCAAAATTAGAACAAGCTCTTTCCTACGACTTCAGCTCAAGTGTACCATGGAAAGGCAAAAACAAGGACGAAGGCAGCTGGAAAGGGTCAGGCAGGATACCCCACGACCACGACAACCATAACATCGGGCGTCCCATCATTATTGGGGCAGATCCAAAGACCGCCCACCACTATGGGGAAGATGGCATTCTACAAGTCAACCAGCATGGGCCGCATCCAATTTACGAGATGGTCGCGTGGGCAGAGAAAGAATGGAAGTCCAAGAACGCAAAAGCCAGCAAAACGTTGGACCAGGCTGTTGCGGAGTACAAGAGGAGGTACGGCAGGTCCCCACCGAAGGGATTTGACAAATGGTGAGTGACCGATGGAATACATGACTGGACGCGTGCTCTACTTGCCATTACGTTCTGAAGCAAACGCTGGCTGGGCGATACCTGTTTTCTGACCTCGTCCCCCACTCGACAGGTGGTCATACGTAAAAACACATCGCGTTCAGCTTCCTGACGAGTACGATCAAATCTACCATGACCTCGAACCCTTTTGGGGAATCGATCCCCGTGTGTTACGAGCTTCGCAAACAGCTCGGGAACATGAAGTTGTAAGTCTTACCGTCAGCGTCCCCTTGAGTCGGCGACTTAGTGTATATTTTGGGCTACAGAATACTTTCACTATCTCATCCAAAAAAGGCGAAGTCTCTCTGGAATCTCCGACTGCACAGAAATCAGATGCCAAGACCTCGGAACGCATAGAAGGGCAGCTTGGGCTTCTGAAGCCTATTCAAGGGCTTCTGCCCGACTTCCGCGCAACTTTCAGCACGAAAGACCTTCCGACGTGAGTGCCGAGCAACCTCGAACAAACCGCCAACTCACATGGTTCCGCGTTCCAGTCAGTTACTTCCCGACGAATCACGAAAGGCAGCCCTCGAAGCGGCCACCCAGAAGAAAGGTTCGCTCTCGATCAGGTACTCTAATCGTAGTTTCTTGTCGTGCTTACCCCGGCTTCAACACAGTGCTTAATTCAGAGACCTTCCCTAAACCGAAATCTAGCGGTTGGTCGTCCGCTTGCCCTCCTACCTCTCCATTGGGCCAGAAAGCACCGCCGAGACCCAACGATCCCCGATCGATTTGGACATCGGATCCCTCCAAGTCTTTCATCTATGATCACAAGCTCGCATTAAACCTCTGCAATCACCCATCCCAAATCCACCTGAATGGACTTCTCCAGTCCCAGCCACCAGCTCCGTCGACAGACCTCCCCATCCCTTCGTTCTCTACCTGCACCACGTCACTCCATTCGGACATTTTATCCGTCTCCACAACGGATTGGCTTGAGAACGCCGCAGACGATCCACAGTGGAACCAAAAGCCACATTCCAAAATATACTGGCGCGGAAAGAATACAGGACCTTTGGAGTTTTCGAAAGATGGCTGGTGGAACCTGACGCAGAGAGCGAGATTTATTGATTCAGTAAACGCCAAAGATGGAGATTTATTTGTTCTCCCTAGTACGGAGAGCAAATACGAGCCGGTCGGCATGGGGGAAAGAACGGAGCAAGCATTGCTGAACGAGCAGTGGATTGATTCACTTTTTACTGGTCCGCCTGTCCAATGCGCGAGAGAGATGTGCGCGGAGTTGGAAAAGGAGTACAAGTTCGTGGATGCAGAGCCGACGTACTTCGAGAAACAGTGGAAGTTTCTGATGGATGTGAGCTCCTCATTGTCTGGTATCTTTTGCTGGATCACTGATCTCCCCCTCCAGATGGACGGAAACGGCTGCTCCTCGCGATTCAAACGGCTAATGACAACAAGAGGATTAGTCCTCAAATCAACCATCCATCCCGAATGGTGGACAGACCGGATTCAAGCATGGGTTCACTACGTGCCGGTCAAGTACGACTACACCGATCTCTACGACATTATGGCGTTCTTCAAGGGGGACATCGACGGAAAGGGTGGCAACGGACATGATGAACTTGCTGCACAAATTGGCGCAGCTGGAAGGAAGTGGAGCGTGACCTATTTCCGAAAGGAGGACATGATCGCATATGTCTATCGGTAAGCTGGGTTATGGTTTAGTTGGCGGGGATCCGTTGTACTGATATTCTTGCCCGACGCCCAGACTCTTCTTAGAGTATGCTCGAGTAATGAGCCCAGATCGGGACCAGAATAACTTCGAACCATAACTTCGTCTCTTTCATTCTCGCCGCGAACTGCTTCTTTGTAAATTATTCCTTTCCGGCCGACTTTGGGGTCCCTGCGATTAGCTGCTCTTTGGATTCGTCTTTTACTGTAACTTATTAATGGACTCTTCTCTTATAATGGTGTTTTTAAGTGTGTGGTCATCAGCTTCAAGGCGGCACTGAGATCAGGAACGCCGAAAGGCGCGCGGTGCGAGGCGCGGTCAGTCCAGACTAAGATTGAAATCCGTCACCGCGACTCTGTAACCCATGGCCACTCCAAGTACGACCCCAAACTTAGGTTCGCATTATCATAAGCCTGGCAGGAGAGGTGGATCAGCTCAATTTGCTCAAGTCGCTGCCGACTTTACGAAGCCAACGACGCGCAGCAGAGTCTCAGGCAACGATGCAGACGATCTTCAAGACGAAATGAATAGCTTCGATACAATAGAGCATCCTCTGTTCGATGCACTTCAGCGCGACAATGCGCATATTGTCCAGCAGCGAATATTTACCCCGTAAGCAGTTTCATGTTCTCGTTCTCGAGATTTTGCTGACCTTCCCAAACAGGTGGAAGAAAACGCTCTTTCGGCTCTTCGAATCCCCGACGTCCTCATCCTCAGCCTTTATCATACACGTCACAAGCACCGCTCTCATCGTATTTTCCGCGTTCATCACGATCCTCGAGACCTTGCCGGCATTCCATGCAACCCCAAGCTATGTGTGGTTCGGAATCGAGACCTCTCTGGTCGTGTTGTTCACGGTGGAGTATATCGGGAGACTCCTTGCGCACTCTGAATCGTGGTCAGAACTTTTAGGATGGGCTGGGTGTGAGTTTGACTAAAGCTAGATGGATTCGGCACTTGACAAACTGCCCAACCCTGCAGCGTTCTTCGCGATCATCGACCTGCTGGCAATCCTACCTTACTACATTATGATTATGATACGAGCAGATACTGTGAGTCCTATCTCCACCCATCCACCTCCATTACTAAGGAATTTCAACGACAGACCACGTTCTTCCGCTTCTCCATTCTTCGAACCTTCCGGCTCCTTCGTGTATTCCGGCCGTTCCGCTATAGCAACACCATCCTCCTGTAAGACGAAGGTGTACTGTTAAGTGATATCGTACCCTAACACTCTTCTTTTCAAGGACAATCGAAGTGATGTATATTGCTGTTGTGAGATCCAGGGAGGCTCTATTCGCCTTGGCATTCTTCGTCGGTATGGCTCTAGTTGTGTTCAGCACTCTCTTGTGAGTACGCGGGCATCTCGAATGAAGCCGCGCGGCTGGTGACACCTCGAGACCAGATACTTCGCCGAACGGGGCACATGGGACGACACGCTTGGAACGTTTGTAAACTCAGACGGAGACCCATCACAATTTGAGGTGAGGGAGGCCCATCATGCGTTGTCTAGACGTGATTTTTCTTACCAATTTTCCAGTCTATCCCAGCTGCTGCCTGGTTTGTTCTCGTTAGTGAGTCGTTCTGTTGTCGCCCAAGGCTCCCTCGCTTAATCAAGACCCAGCCATTACCACCGTCGGTTATGGTGAAATTATCCCTCGTTCCTTTCTTGGTCGCCTCATCGCCGTACCACTTCTGATGTTTGGTCTTATTCTAATCGCACTTCCGAGTTTCGTGCTCGGACGCGAGTTCTCCGTCGTATGGGAGGGTATGGGAGGCACAAGTGTATGTCGTTATCTGGAGTTTTTTCAGGTTGAACAGAACGTTGACCGTTAACTTGAAATCTAAATCTTGTGCTTCTAGATGCTTCGCATGACTGCCAACGGTCGGGGCCCGAGGAACCGCGAAACCGACCAAGAAGCAGCTTCGGCTTCCACTTTGGAACCGTCGCAAGTTACACCAATTCTCAGCAGTCCACGATCTGCGCAACTCGATGGAGATGTCATTTTCTCATCAGAAGGCAACTCGCGGAATGCACAATCGAGTAATTCGTATCCTCCGCAGCGTAGCTCACGAACTGCTCCTATCGCAATGTCCCGAGCCCCACGAACCAGGCCAAACGACGAGATCGATGAAACTCCTGAATTCGGGAACATTGGGGCCTTTCCGCAGATCACGGGACCATACAGGCGACGGAGAGCGGCCAGCGATGCGGCTTCTGACAGAACAGGCATCTCGAATCTGAAGCTAGCTGAGAACCAGCAGGTATAAACTTTCCTTGCCGTCCTATTGACGCGAATGACACATCTCTACCCGTAGATGCTGAGCGCGCAGCTAGAGCAGCTAATGCAGATCGTAGAAAATATCAGAGAGGATATTCGTGGCATGAACGGCGGACCTAGAGCTTGATGACTGGTCCGCCCGACGGTGATTTGGAGCTGAGGGACTCGCAAACATGTCTTAAAATTACCTTCGCTTTCTCTATCAGTAAATTATTCTATTGAACAGCGGCCATGTTCGCGCAACGTGGTTTCCAGTCAGATCCAGACCGCGAATGCAGGACCCCACAATTTGGCTCCGGACCTCGGTCATTGATTACGTCGTCCATTTATAGTTGTCTCCGATCGGTGTTCAGAAAATGACCGGACTGAACGAGATGAAATCGCCTTGTTTAGAAAGGAGCCGTTTCTTCTGATTGACTACGCGGCGAATATAAGAGAAGGGAGATGCTGCTTGAACGTTCTTTGCAAAACACCTTTACAGGTTATGGAAGTCTCAGGTTCGTTCTTCAACTGAATGAGAACCATTTTGACTCACTGGGATTGGAATATGGGTATCAGGCAATACCGATAACGAATCGAACCTGCAAGCAGTGTACAGCCTTCCAAGAGCATCCAACGCCACCGAACGTGGCCGTCTGGATGCAAGGCATAAGGGCCTCATGTTGTCTCTCCGCGGGCTCTACACTCCAGTAGACAAGGTTCGAGAGGCTTTACGGTTGCGGGAGGACGGACGGCAGCCCGCTATTCTCGACGTCGGGACTGGTGCAGGAAACTGGTGCGCACTTCAGACCAAATGTTACCACCAGGAGCCTTGAACCGTAATTCACGTAGGGCGGAGGATATGGCCCGGGAATTCCCTCATGCAAAGGTCCTGGGGATCGATTTGAATCCGGTGAATATATCCTCGTAAGTTGCCTCGGGTTTCGGTCGTGCCCAGGTAGAGATGAAGTGCCGGGAAATATTAGGGAGAAGCCATCAAACTGCGAATTTCAAGTGAGAGACGTCAGTAAAGCACTAGATGATCTGGCCGAAGTAAGTTATCATGTCGGGCTGTCTCGACCCGCCTCGCTGATCAGATAAAAGCGCTTCGACGTCGTGCATGTTAGGGCTGTTGAGAACGGCTTAGGCAACCAACATCAATCGTTGACCAACTTCGCCCGGCTATTAAGACCAGGCGGCGTCTTATTACTCTGCAGTGTGGGAATGTGGCTTTATGGAGAGGATAAGGAGCTCCTCCCCTGCGTTGAAGAAAGTGATCCCAATTGGAGTGCACTCGGCTCTTTATTCCACCACTTTCAGACTCTGTTGATGTAATTATTCTTGCAGTTATTTTCTGGCGGCGGGAAGCTACTCACCCCGACGTCTTTTATACAGGAGTCAAGGTCGGGAGGTTGATGCCTTTCGTCGATGGGAAGGGTGGCTCAAGGTGAATCCGCTCTACCAACATGTGTCGGTGACGGACATTTATAACCCAGTTGGATCATGGAAGCGTGGTAGGTCACTCATCCTTAGACTTCTTTATCTGCGCTCAGTGAAGGATCACAATTACAGATTCGGATGGCATGCCGTGGCAAGAGATCGGAGATTGCTTTGGCCAAAACATTATGATAGCACTAGACTATACGGCCTCTTTGCTTATCCAAGGGAATTACGAAGAAACGACTATTCAGCGATGGCTTGAGGTACGCATTTAGTTTTGTGATCTCGTTCCTGGCCCGGTTGCTGATGGATCCTCGTCATGACACTGCGCGTAGAGAGCAAAGCAGGAACTACGGGAGATGAACCCAAAGACTTACCTGATGTACAGGTATGTCTCGGCAATGAGGTCAGAGGTTGTGTGGAACTCGACGGAGGTGCCGAGTTCATCAGTTCCTGTGCTGGAGAGCCGAGTAGAGTGAGGAGATATCGCAAATACCGCACACTAAGGGAGTGAATTAGAATGACCGATCAAACCTTGTATGCAACGAACTTCAGAAAATCTAAGCGAGTGTGAGACATACGCGAGGGCTCTTGCTCGGCTATTATCCCTGAAGGCCTTGAAGATCACGCAACAAGCCGACGGTCATCGATTTGAAAGAAGCATCGGTAAACTTCGTTCGATGGGTTGCGCATGAGATTTTGTTCTTATCACTTTAATTCACCGGTACCGAAGGTGTGATCCTCTCGAAATGAATATGGTGTGAATCCAAAATACGATATATAAGCATAGCTCCTGGAGCCTTGTCGGACGCTTTGTCCCATTGTCCGTTACCTTTTCCATGCGGTTCCTACGACCGTAAAACGTGCAATAGTACTCCTAATCCTTGTAAATGTGTGGATTGGGGTGCTTGGCGAGACTCGAGAACGACGACAGAGAGGCTCATACGTGAAAGACAAAATCTCTTGGCTCCCTCGCTTGGTCAAGACCCAGCCATTTATCACCGTCGGCCATGGTGAAATCATCCCTCGTTCATTCCTCGGTCGTCTCATCGTTGTACCACTTTTGATGTTTGGTCTTATTCCAATCGAGCTTCCGGGTTTCGTGCTCGGACGCGAGTTCTCCGTCGTGTGGGAGGGTATAGGAGGCACAATACTATCAGGGGTTTTTTTTTTCAGGTTAAACGGGGGGTATGCCGTTAGTTTGAAATCTAACCCTTGTGATTCTAGATGCTTCGCATGTTTGCCAACGGTCGGGGCCCGTGCATCCGCGAAACAACCAAGAAGCAGCTTCGGCTTGGACTTTGGACCCGTCGCAAGTTACACCAATTCTCAGCAGTCTAAATCTGTACAACACGATGGAGATGTCATTTTCTCATTAGAAGGCAACTCGCGAGATGCACAATCAAGTAATTCGTATCCTCGGCAGCAGTCCGCAGCGTAGCTCACGAACTGCCCCTATCGCAATGTCCCGAGCCTCACGAACCAGGCCAAACGACGGGATCGATGAAACTCCTGGATTCGAGCACATTGGGGCCTTTTTGCAGATCACTAGAGTACATAGGCGACGGAGAACGGCCAGCGATGCGGCTTCTGACAGAACAGGCAACTCGAATCTGAGGCTAGCTGAGAACCAGCAGGTATAAACTTTCCTTGCTGCTCTATTAACGCGAATGACACATCCCTACTTGTAGATGCTGAGCGCGCAGCTAGAGCAGCTTATGCAGATCGTAGAAAATATCAGAGAGGATATTCGTGGCATGAACGGGGGACCTAGGGCTTGATGACTGGTCCACCCGACTGTGATTTGAAGTTCAAGGATTCGCAATGCACGTGGCTCAGAATTTTCTTCTCTTTCCTTATTAGTAAATTATTCAATTGAACAGCGGCCATGTCCGCGCAACGTGGTCCGATCCAGATCGCGAATGCAGAAGGACCCCACAGTTTGGCTCCAGACCTCGATCATTGATTGCCTCGTCCATTTGCAGTTGTCTCGGATCGGTGTTCAGGAAATGACCGGAATGAGCGAGATGAACTCGCCGTGTTTAGAAAAGAGCCCGTTTCTTCTGATAGACTACGCGGCGAATATAAGAGAAGGGAGATGCTGCTTGAACTTTCTCTGCGAAACACCCTTATTTACAGGTCATGGAGGTCTCAGGTTCGTTCTTCGACTAAATGAGAATCGCCTTGACTCACCAGGACTGAGATAAGGGTATCAGGCAATGCCGGCAACGAATCGAACCTGGAAGCAATGTATAATCTTCCAAGAGCATCCAACGCCACCGAACGTACCCGTCTGGATGCAAAGCATAGGGGCCTCAGGTTATCTCTCGGTGGGCTCTACACGCCAGCAGAGAGCGTTCGGGAGGCTTTACGGTTGCGCGAGGACGGACGACAGCCTGCTATTCTCGACGTCGGGACTGGTGCGGGAAACTGGTGCGCGCTTCAGACCAAATGGTACCACCAAGAGTGTTAAACCGTAATTCACGTAGGGCGGAGGATATGGCCCGGGAATTCCCTCATGCAAAGGTGTTAGGGATCGATTTGAATCCGGTGAATATATCCTCGTAAGTTGCCTCGGTTTTCGGTCGTGCCCAGTGTAGACGTGAAGTGCCGGGAAATATTAGGGAGAAACCATCAAACTGCGAATTTCAAGTGAGAGACGCCAGTAAAGTACTAGATGGTCTGGCCGAAGTAAGCTATGATGTCAAGCTGTCTCGACCCGCCTTGCTGATGAGACAAAAGTGCTTCGACGTCGTGCATGTTAGGGCTGTTGAGAACGGCTTAGGCAACCAACATCAATCGTTGACCAACTTCGCCCGGCTATTAAGACCAGGTGGCATCTTATTACTTGCCAGTGTGGGAATGTGGCTTTATGGAGAGGATAAGGAGCTCCTCCCCTGCGTTGAAGAAAGTGATCCCAATTGGAGTGCACTCGGCTCTTTATTCCACCACTTTCAGACTCTGTTCATGTACTTCCTCTTGCAGTAATTTTATAGTCCCGGGAAGCTGCTGACACTGACCTCTCTCATACAGGAGTCAAGGTCGGGAGGTTGACGCTTTTCGTCGATGGGAAGGGTGGCTCAAAGTGAATCCGCTCTACCAACATGTGTCGGTGACGGACATTTATAACCCAGTTGGATCATGGAAGCGTGGTAGGTCACTCATCCTTAGACTTCTTTATCTGCGCTCAGTGAAGGATCACAATTACAGATTCGGATGGCATGCCGTGGCAAGAGATTG
>WSUB01000047.1:0-11765 GCA_019633425.1 Tulasnella sp. 424 | reverse complement strand
TCATCCTTAGACTTCTTTATCTGCGCTCAGTGAAGGATCACAATTACAGATTCGGATGGCATGCCGTGGCAAGAGATTGGGGATTGTTTTGGCCAAAACATCATGATAGCACTCGACTATACGGCCTCTTTGCTTATTCAAGGGAATTACGAAGAAACGACTATTCAGCGATGGCTTGGGGTACGCATTCAGTTTTGTGATCTCGTTCCTGGTCCGGTTAATGATGGATACTCGTCGTGACACTGCGCGTAGAGAGCAAAGCAGGAACTACGGGAGATGAACCCAAAGACTTACCAGATGTACAGGTATGTCTCGGCAATGAGGACGGAGGTTGTGTGGAACTCGACGCAGGTGCCGAGTCCATCAGTCCCTGTGCTGGACAGCCGAGTAGAGTGATGAGATATCAGAGATACCGCACACTAAGGGAGTGAATAAGAATGACCGATCAAACCTTGTATACAACGAACTTCAGAGAAGCTAAGCGGGTGTGAGACGTAAGCGAGGGCTCCTGCCCGGTTATTATCCCTGAAGGCCTTCGGTCAAGGGATCACGCAACAAGCCGACGGTCATCGAAACCAACATCACCGGCTTACGGTGCCCGTGCCAGATACGTATTATGCTGCACTTTGTTCGGTAATTTGCAGCCGGTGCTAAGGTAAAACCCCTTCTTGAGTCGGCGGCAAACTTGTTTGATGGGTGGCGCATGTGATTTTGTTCTTATCACCTTAATTCACCGACACCGAAGATGTGATCTTCTCGAAATGAATATGGGGGTGAATCTAAAATACAATATATAAGCATAGCTCGTGGAGCCTTGTCGGGCACTTTGTCCCATCGTTCTCTGCTTTTTTCACTTAGCATGTCTTCCGAAAGTATGTGCTGCACGGTATTTCGCAGGGAGGCCGCGCTAACACGATCCCAACAGCCGTAGTCATTGCGCGAGTAAGCTACGGTTTACCTGCCACGGAGACGGAATGCTTATATCCCTTCAGCCTCAATCCTTCGAGCTTCCCAATATCGGAGCGCCACCGCCCATCCCAGTACCTTCCACCCACGCAGACGGGCTACATCAGATGCACCTCCTCACCGTAGGGGGCTTATACGCTGCCCCCGACTTGGTTGAAAAGACTCTTCTGGATAGGCAGAACTCCGGCTCAACCCCTTACGTTCTCGATGTCGGGACAGGTTCTGGAGTTTGGTAACTCGATGATTATCAACCCAGGCGGCCTCGACGGATGCTAATGACCTTCTCGCGTATACGGAACCTGAAAAGGGCTCGAGAGATCGCGCAAAAGTTTCCAGGGGCTCAAGTCGTTGGAATCGATCTAGTTTCCGTTCCACTCACAGCGTACGTGTATGATCACTTATAAAGGGACTCGGGAAGGCTGACCCTCTCAGACCAGTGGGACGCCATCTAATTGTACTTTCGAGGTTCGGGATGTCACTTCTGAGGAAAATCTGAGAACGCTTGAGCAGGTAATCTCTGATCGACGGTTATCCACTCAGTCTTGGGTCTTGGCTGATTTGGATCGATTCATAGAAATTCGATATAGTGCATATTCGCGCTCTTGACAATGCGGTTCATGATTACAAGCGAGTCATCGACAACGTCTCAGAAGTGCTAAGGCCGGGTGGTGTTTTATTGCTTGCTAGTGTCGGAATGTACGCGTACGACGAGGGCAAAAAGCTGCTTTCATCCTCAACTTCGGATGACGGAAGGGCTCCATCTGCGTTGGGATGCTTGTTCAATGCCTTGCGAGAGATGTTCAGGTACGTGGAAATTAAATTTATCGTCAAGTTCGCTATACTTAGATTATGAGGTGGTAGCAAGCAGGGACGGGCAACGGATACGCTATGGGCTTGGCCCAATTGGCTAAATGGAGATGCGAAATACGAGCAATTCGGGATGCTTGATGGCTACAATCCTTTAGGTCCGTGGTTGCAAGGTAAGACATGTTCGATGTGGGTTCTGTTGCGAATGCGTGTTGAATTTCGGGCATCGAAGATGGAGAACGTCCTGAAAAGGCCATTGGTGCTCTGACTAAAGAGAACACATTGGGTATCCTGAGCATCAGCGAGACGATGCTCATTCAGGCAGGATGGGAACCGGACATGGTCAAGGAGTGGGTCGAGGTGGGTTTGGCTTCGAGCCGGCGTGGTCGGATGAGTGAACCGGACTGAAACCAATTGTGACAGGGATCTCGAAGAGAGATTGAGGCTCAAGAGCCCCACGTTTATAAGCTGTTCCGTTACGCTTGGGCTGTTCGTACAACCCTATAAAGTGTAGTAATACTCGTAATCTTTGTATGTGTGAATTGTACTGCTTGGCGAGGCTGAGAACGACGACCGGGAGGCCCACGCGTGAAAGACTAAAGTTTTTCCCGAGGTCTTAAAACAGAAATCGAGCATCACTTCTCCCGTATGGCGCAGTGGTAGCGCGTCCCACTTGTATATCAAGGTGATGGGGAGGTCAGTCGTTCAACCCGGCTTGCGGGAAATGTCATCTTTTTGGTGACCGTTGACTAAGCAACTGGGTCCTAATTTCTTGACTCCCAATGCGTATTACCATAAACCGAAGAGTTTGATAACACTGAAGAGGCGCTGGAATGTTGTGGAGCACGCTAATCGGAAGTCGGCGAACAGGAAGGAGAACCTTTACTGACTGTCTTATCCCGCGTCGCGAACCGGGGCTGGGGTAAAGCGAATCATAATCACGAATAGCCTGGGTCAGAGTGGTAGATTCCAATATATAACGGCATTCAGGCGAAAATGTGATCAGCAACACATAGGGCTTATTAGTTTGGGACACGGCGAATCGAACAGTGTTCGGCTGGCTTCGGGAATTCCTGGCGCGGACAAGCGAGGATGCAAGACGATCTAGTGCCGTTCATGGTTAGATGTCGTTCGACCGAGATGGATGAGTGGAAGGCAGTTCCTGGATGTGTGCTGGTTCGAGGTATTGATGGCGTCGAAAGAGGAGGGCGGCGGCGCAAGCGGGGTGACAAACAGGAACGGTCCAAGTTGAGATTTCGACGAACCGAAACTCCTCCCACCACCGATCACCTTCTTGCCGTACTCGAACCCTGCAACCCAATCCTTACCGACGCGTCTCTAGTGATATCTTGTGCATTATACTATTTCTTTCAGCTCTGCATTTTTCAAACCTCTCCGTGACAAACCTTGAACATGAACAGCCAATTCAAGCACCGTCTTCGACGCGCTGCTCAACCCAGCACACAGCAAAGATCATTACTGGCCACTCCAAAAGAAGACCCCGACAATCCATTCATTGATCCATCGTCTTTTCCAAGCCCAGCACGGAGACTGTTTGCTTCTGCAGCCGACAAGAATTCAACCACCAACGCGACGCCTACACCTTCCGCAAACAACAGCGATTCAGCAACACTTACTTCCGGCGCCTCTTCGTCCTCAAGAGCCTCGCCTACTCCACCACTACTAGGACCAGCATTCTCCGCTACCACCACCCCTTTGTCGAGTCCAAGAAAACGGAAGCGGGCTGGCAACAGCGCATCAGCAGATCGGTACGTTCCTAGTTCTTCCTTCGCCCTCGTCACGACTTGGTCGTGCACCTGAGCAATCTACTGCCACCTCTCCTCAAAAATGAATCCGAGGGTTTCTGCAACAGAACCGCACCTTGTATAGTCTCGGTTCTTTCTGCGTGGTCGATGCGATCGACGCATCCCTGGTCAAACTCTGTCGAGATTCATGTTTTGGAACTGCCCGGTCCACATCATGGCTTCGTCATCTTTTATGATTAATGCTGAATGACTTTTAAACCTCGTTAGGTTTATCCCTTCCGCATCCTCCACCGCTTACGACTTGCTGGACGATCCTGTCGCCAACGGAGGATTAGGATCAGCATTCACCGGCCCTTCCACGCCCTCCAAATCTACAAGGAGGACGACGGCTATCGACATTGATGCTCAGACGGGTAAGGAACCCGTATGCCAGCGCTCCAGCTTGTCCTAACGGGCCCCCATTTGCAGAGCAAGCCAACCATGCATTCAACGAGGCGCTGTCAAGCGAACTTTTCCCTACCGCATCTGCGTCGTCTTCTTCAACATCACACTCCTACTTATCCTCACCAGTTCGCTCTCCCGTTCGCCATTCTGCCTCTTCGTCTTCACTCAACAGCGTCAGCAACAGTACAACAATCGTCAGCACATCCTCTCCACACCAGCACCAGGTCCATCATACTGCCTCCTCACCCCACCGCCCACCTCAAACACCAAGTCGCAAGAGAATCCTGACTTTCGACAGTCCCAGCAGTCGAAGCCGGCAGGGCCAGGTGTTTGGTAATGAGGGGGTTCCCTTGAACGCGTCAAGAGGACTGGAGAGTCCTCGCCATGAGGTCTACAACACGTCTCCAATCCGTGAGACTACTCAAGACGTGTTGCTCTCTTCAAGGCGCTCTATACGACCGGTTGCCAAAACGCCCTTCAAGGTGCTAGATGCGCCTGATTTAATGGTACGATAACCTTCCGGTAGATCCTTCGCCATACACTCTGACGAGATCGTTCATGTTCTAGGACGATTTTTATCTAAACTTGGTCGACTGGTCTTCCACCAACGTTCTTGCTGTCGGCTTGGCATCGTGCGTATACCTATGGTCAGCAAATACCTCCAAGGTCATCAAGCTTTGCGACCTTCAAGGCGATAACGTTTCCGGAGTGGCATGGGAGAGAAATGTAAGCGTGATGGGTGTTGGCCCGCGATTTGTAATGATGGCTCATCCGACGTGGCTCTCAGGGAGCGACGCTTGCAGTTGGGACGCATCAGGGCAAGATTCACATATACGACACCGAAGGCGTTCGAGTCGTTCGAACCTATGAGAACCATTCCAGTCGCGTCGGTGCTCTCGCGTGGTCTCTTTCTTCATCGTTACCCAACGCCGGGTTCCAGTCGAATGGCAACAGTACCGCGACGCTAACGTCGGGATCACGAGATCGAACTATCGTCCACCGCGATCTGCGAGCGCCAGAAGAATGCTATCGACGGCTCACCGGGCATCGACAGGAGATTTGTGGATTGAAATGGAATGCCGAAGGGACCCATCTAGCAAGTGGCGGTAACGACAACAAGCTGCTTGTTTGGGATGCTTCATGGACAGGTGGGGGAGGAAGGGGTGCCGGACGAAGGTCAAGAACGACATCAACGACATCCACCGCCGCATCGACGTCAACGGCGCCGACCACGATGATGGAAAGCGGCAGCAACACGGACGACTGTCAACCTTTGTGGAAGTTCCATGATCACCAAGCGGCCGTCAAGGCCATTGCTTGGAGCCCGCACGCAACGGGTCTCTTGGCGAGCGGGGGAGGTACTCAGGACAAGACAATACGGACATGGAATATTGCAAACGGAGTTTTGGTCAATTGGTTGGATACGGGTTCTCAGGTGTGTTGGTCATCCGCTACGATTGATCTCGAGACCATTCGTCTTACTCCCTACGCAGGTTTGCAATCTTACGTGGAGTAAGACGACCAATGAAATTGTGTCGACTCACGGGTATTCATCCACAAAAGCTCAGCATCAGGTGAGCTGGACCCCGTTTTTAAATGGCCTCGACTGATGATCCATTCTTTGCGGACGAAGGTTTGCATATGGCGCTACCCGTCGATGGACACAACCGCAACGCTCGCCGGGCATACGTGCCGTGTTCTGTACCTTGCAATGTCTCCAGATGGGGAGACCATCGTTACTGGAGCCGGAGATGAGACACTGCGGTTCTGGCATGCATTCCCAAAAGCCAAGTCAACTGAGAGAAAAGAAGGGATTGTCGATTATCTTGGAAGGGAAGATCTTATTCGGTAACACTCATGGTCAGCTTGGACACGGAACAGAAACACTTGGTGGTTGCTAGAGATTAGTAGGTTCAGTTTCATTTGTCATTATGCTATTATCATTGTTCTTGTCTGTAAATGGCATGTCCTGTGTGGAAGAATGTATGCAACGGATACATGCCTCGCAACTCCTGTCAACCCTGAAGGCCATGTTACTGGTCAACCATCATTGCACGAGGGCTAAAGAACACGCTCGCCGTATCCGGATGAGCTAGATGATATGCTATGTAGCCCTTTGAGTGGTTATCCGTGTATTTTAGTACTCACTTGCTGACTTTGAGAACTACCTCCGGCGACGGATCCACTTTGCGCGAGGTGGACCGCGTCGATTCCTTACCATACATTAAACAATAAAGATTGTTTACTGAACAAGCCTACTTTAAATGATACTAACGTGTAGCCCCTGACCGTACGATTCCAATGGTAGTCTCACCTTTGTGATTCGTGGTCTGGTTCTTGAGATATGAGCAAAACGCCTTTTTGTAAGGGGACGCTGTTGGCGCCCACGGAAACCTTGAGGGACGCCGTTAACTCGGTTTCGTCACCAGTTATTTGGCGTCCCTTCTACATCCATTCGCGTCCCCTCTCCGTCCGATGAGCGTCCCCTCAGCATCCATTAGCGTCCCTTTAAGTAGGCAACGTCGCCAATTCCATAAGCGTCCCCTGATGACATCGAACATCCCGTCCCAAACAAACACGCCCAGTGCATTAGCGTCCCTTCATCACTTACATAACACACCTACCTTGGCCATTAGCGTCCCCCTGGACAATCAGCGTCCCCACTCTATCCGCTGACGTCACCACATCTTTCTATACACCTTCGGCGTCCCCTCTACACCAACCTCACTAACGCTAAGTAAACCGCCCCTTCGACCCCGTGCGGCGCGTCTCTCAGTACCACTCACCAAACTATGTAGTATCCCCCGCCCTCGACCACCACCAACCACTGTCAAGAACACCCGAGCGTCCCCCTCAATGAACGCCAACAGCGGCCACACGCGACAAATAAAACGTCCCCCATCCCCTGCACGATCCCCAGCACTTTCGCGGCACCCAACCACAAGATCTTGATCCTCAGTCACGGTGCACCGGCCTGATATTATTTCATGCAAAATGAACCGTTTGGACGCGCACACACACCAAGTTCCGAACCGAAACACACGAACCACTCGACGTCCCCATATGAACGTCAAGGATAGAGCAGCCCAATGGCCGTCACCGCGCTCGACGGTGTTGTTAAATGCAGCAAGTAAGTGGTCTCTATTGGCTTTCCGTGAGTTTGTTACTTACCCTTGGATTTCAATTAGAACTAGTCCCGACAATGTGCCCGATGATCTCGAACCCGTTCAACAACATCTTCTCCAAAGTTGAAGACGCCATTTCAGGCAACTAGTAAGTCATTTCAGCTGTTTTCTCGCCTGTTCTACTAATGGCATCACGACTTAGCGTGTAACCTCCCTCAGACGGCACGCACGACCCTCACCCCTCCCCCTGCCGCCCGTACGAACACTTCTGGACACAGAAGCGCCGGCAACAAAGATGGGGGACTGGGTACAAAGCATTAAGTGAGTGAAGAATCCTTTTTAAGCTCTCGATTGCTAACTAAAGAATTGACCTTCAGTTTCGCGGCGCGACGACCTGTACCATCTCGCCGACGTTCGTGCCACCTCTTTCGGACGCTTCGCCGGCGGCTCAACTGTTGCAGGAGTCCCTAATAAGTACCAGGTAAGCAATGGGTTGCTTTTTACGAGTACTCACTTGCTAATTAATGACCTGCTTCAGTTTCACCGCGCGACGAACTCTACCCTCGCGTTCGTCTGCTCTCTCTCGAACGCGTTGCCAGAACCACCACCATTGCCGGAGCCCCTACAAAGTGTCAGGTAAGGGATTCAACTTTTTCTCTAAGGGTATGATCATTAACTGATGGTTTTACATCCGCTGTCGCCGCATGACAATCTTGCCCCTCCCACTGACGCTCGTTTGATCTCGTCCGGAGGTATTAGCTGATCTGCCAGGCTCGTAGAAGTTTATATAAATCGACTAGTAAGTGATTTACCGATTTAATTGCTCGATTACTAATTAATCGACTTGGCTTCAGTTCACCACACGACGACCTCTACCTTCCTGCCGATATTCGTTCGACTTCTTCCAGACGCATCCGCGGCGCCACCACTACAGCAGGCATTTCTACAAAGTATTTGGTAAGTTCTCAGTTAGTTTTTATGAATGCTCGATTACTAATTAACTGCCTTACCTTCAGTGTCGCCGCACGACAACCGCCACGTCGTTCCATCGACCTTGTCAGGCGCATCACTAACGCTGCCAGGGTCGGAAGAATTCCTGGTGAGCAACTCCACATTTTGTTTGCTCGCTGTCGAACGCATCACCAACGTCACCGACTGTGTAAAAACACAGCTTCGATCGCACTATCTCCGACCCCCCTCAGTCACCGCATTTGGGTATCTAACACTCCCGCCTCATAAAAGCGACCTTCAGAGATGATGATTGTGTACCACGTCGTCATTTCCCCCTTCTCATTACATCCTCCTGGTTGAGTGCACCATGGCATCCCTTATCACCACCAGCTCCTTCGATCCGACGTACCCAACTTTCCCCATCTTTGCGAGTCTGGGTATCGTCTTGATTTCTCTTCCCGCTTATTGGCACTTCAAGAGCGGAAACGTTGGGACGATCCTTTACATTGTTTGGACGGTGGGTACTTGACCATGGGGGAACTCTAGGGGCGACGATGAGATTGACCGGAAGTTTCCTCCCTGACAGCTCATGGGAAATTTGAACTATCTCATCAACTCCATCGCCTGGGCAGGCAATCTCCATAATCCTCCATGGTTCTGGTGTGATTTGAGTACCGCTATCACTGTCGCTCTCAAGTAGGTCTCTTTCTACTGCCCGTCTCCCGGGTATTGACCCGGTTTCTAGTGTCGCTATTCCGACATCGTCGCTCCTTATCACGCATCGTCTCTATTCAATTGCAACCATCCGACAAGTTAATATCTCGAAGAGTGATGTAAGTTATGGGCTTCTGGGACCATTTGCGGGTGCTCATTCGCTTCCATAGAGCCGTCGTACGAAATATTACGAGATTGCCGTTGGTCTCGGGCTGCCTGCTTTGGGCATCATATTCCGTGAGCATTGAAAGCACGCATGATTGGCAATGTACTTAACGTTCTTTGTGCAGGTGTCGTGGTTCAAGGCCATCGGTTTGACATTATTGAGAATCTCGGATGCTGGCCGTCGATTTACGTGACGCCCGTGACCATTCCCATGGTCTTCCTGCCGCCGATCCTCATCAACCTGGTGTCTGCTACTTATGCTTGTAAGTTCGATGTCTGCTATCACGTTGAGCCCATTACTCATCGCATACCATAATAGCCCTTGCGATTCGAGCATTCCTGAAGCAGCGCAAGCAATTCAGCGACCTCTTGCAATCCGCCAACTCCGGCTTGACGATCGGACGGTATTTCCGCCTCATGGCCTTGGCAGCGACTGAGATCATCTGCTCTTTGCCAATGAGCACCTACACCATGGTCCTCAACATCCAGACCGGTCTCCATCCTTGGATTTCATGGGCTGATACCCATTACAACTTCAACCGATTCGAGAAGTTGCCCTTCGGCTGGTTCAAGTTGTTCCCCAGGAACTGGATCTTGATCAATATCAGTCGGTACAGCCTGCCCGTCGGCTCCTTCATCTTCTTCGTTTACTTGGGGATGTCTGGCGAATCGGGCCAATTCTACCGCAGACAGTTCTGGCGAGTTGCTCGTCTTCTTGGATTCCCTGGTCCTTCATCTGAGACATCGCCCGGCGCCTCTTGGTATGTGCCCCTAATTATATCATCTCGCGAGCTGCATCCTGACCCTTCCATTCCAGGATTTCACGACCCGGTGCCAGTGCTCCATCACATCTTCAAAGCTTGCCGCCTTTCGCCACGGCCGTTTCCGTCACCTCCACCACCAAAAAGGAAAGGGATTCCATGGAGTTGTATGCTTACGGAACCGGAAGCAAGGCCAACTCTTCCTCCGATTCACTTTCAGTACCACCGGGTTCCAACGCCGAGAAGGAATTGGAAGTAGAGGTCGACTCATTGCCACGGCTACCGCCGTCCGCCGAAGTTCATTCGAGCGTTGTCTGATTACTATGTACTACTGGGTTATGTGCCTAATCTCGTGCGATGGCGAGATATCCGAGACCTCTGTAGCATACTTTGAAGTAAATTATTTTCGTTTCACACCTTTCTGAACCCTCGTAGTTGGGCTTTTCTGTATAGTTCGGCAATCTCGAATCGATATATGTTCCGAAGACTTTACATAAGCCAACTTGTGGCTCGACCCCCGCTGGAATTCTGAATGTATTCACGTCATCGTAACCCGTCAACAATTAGAGGTAAAACAAGTTAGGGCAGGTGCCCGGATACCTGGATCCCCTGTTACCGCTCGCGACGCGCAGCTCGTTCACTCCACCCTTGTCGACATTAAGCGAGAGCTGTTTGCAAGTTTTCCTGTCGTTTGTCCTGGCTCTTCCACTTCCTTGCGACCTTCTGTCAGAGCAGGCTGAAGCTATGGCTCCACCGCGCGCGCTGTCGAGTCCCATTGGGCCCTAGACCACCGAAACCGCCTTTGAATTCGCTGGCGTAATATTCTGTGAGTGGATCTTGTATTTTGTTTCCTCCTTTATTCTTTCTTTTGTTTTGACCACTTACCCTGAGGTTTTGAATGCAGCTGACCTTCACGGCGGTATTCACAACCTCCTACCTTTGCACGTCAATCCGATCTCCGCCACCTCTTGGAATAATCATGAACGAGGTATGCAAGTGGTTAGGATGGTTTTCTTTCGTATTTGCCGACTGATTTGCCGACTAATAAGGCCTTTTGCTTGTACGATGCCACATACATGCGGTAAGACAGAAGAAACTTTGTAAGAAATTCAATGCATTTAACAACACCGACGCATAGCACTATACTATACGATCCCAACGGGACTATTACCCCGGGGAGAGACGGTCTGGTTGCTGAGATATCGGTGCAACAAGCCTTCAGTCGTCCCATTCGTATTTCTGTATGGGGACTAGGGTTAGGTTAGGTTACGCCCGGAAGTCGCGCAGCGGCTGGAGGGCGAGAAAGGTTGACTGGCGTATATAGTTGGAGGGGGGTATGGCGACTGAGGAGTGGCCAAGACAGGAAGAGTAGAAGTTGTTGGTCTGTAAGGAAAACCAACGAAACTTTTCGTGCCTTTATACGACACTCTTCAGTACTTTCTTCCTGTTCTGAATAGGGGTGGTACGGCTTGCTTATGCCGCAAGTTCGCGATGATGACGTGTCAATCGCGCAATGAATGCGTTTCACCTTAGTAAGATGATGACTGATAAGAGTGGAGGGGTGACGTGTTCCTTCCTTAAACGGGATCTAATATCGGGCAGAAGCCCGATAGTGGTCTTCTGATCAGACACGAAGCTTCTATTCCGCAGCTCGGCAAACACACTGGCCAATGAGAGGCCCGACGTCTATCGGAACCATACTGACGCCACCTGCACGGTACCGAGATAAGTTACGGCACCGTCAGCTGCGCGACAAGGCACTCCAACGGACACCCGAACCAATCACGGCGCGGGAGTTCACTTTGCTTTGGTCCATCGGCTTCCCGACTTCTCATACTACTCCACCAGGTGCGAGACACTTAAGCGCGCACCTGTGAGTCCAGACCGCTTACATAACAGATGCCTGAGGTTAGGTTAGGTTAGGTTAGGTTAGGTTACGCCCGGAAGTCGCGCAGCGGCTGGAGGGCGAGAGAGGTTGACTGGCGTATATAGTTGGAGAGGGGGTGTGGCGACTGAGGAGTGGCCAAGACAGGAAGAGTAGAAGTTGTTGGTCTGTAAGGAAAACC
>WSUB01000046.1:226910-249882 GCA_019633425.1 Tulasnella sp. 424 | reverse complement strand
TGCCTCCGCCCGGCCTTGATCGTCCTCGGTGCTCGCGTATATGGCCAACGCTTGGGTGAAAGACGCCTCTGCACCGAAGTAATTGGACCGCGCTTGCTGGATTTGCCCAAGCCGACGTAATGCGTTAGCTCGGCCCTGGTTATTCCCGATGTTCTTGTAGAGACCAATCAACTGGGTATAAGACGCCTCTGCGCCGATGTAGTTGGAGCGCTGTCGGTGGACGTCCCCAAGCCCAGCCAATGCCTCCGCCCGGCCTTGATCGTCCTCGGTGCTCGCGTATATGGCCAACGCTTGGGTGAAAGACGCCTCTGCACCGACGTAATTGGACCGCGCTTGCTGGATCTGCCCAAGCCCACGCAGTGCGTTAGCCCGGCCCTGGTCATTCCCGATGTTGGTGTAGATGCCAATCAATTGGGTATAAGACGCCTCCGCATCGACGTAGTTGAACTGCGCTCGCTGGACGTCCCCAAGCCCAGCCAATGCCTCCAACCGGCCCTGATCGTCCTCGGTGCTCGCGTATATGGCTAACGCTTGGGCGAAAGACGCCTTTGCACCGACGTAATTGGACCGCGCTTGCTGGATCCGCCCAAGCCCACGCAATGCGTTAGCCCGGCCCTGGTCATTCCCGATGCCCGCGCAGATGCCTATCAATTGGGTATAAGACGCCTCTGCATCGACGTAGTTGAACCGCGCTCGCTGGACGTCCGCAAGCCCAACCAATGCCTCCGCCCGGCCTTGATCGTCCTCGGTGCTCGCGTATATGGCCAACGCTTGGGTGAAAGACGCCTCTGCACCGACCTCATTGGAGCGGGCTTGCTGGACCTGCCCGAGCCGAAGCAATGCGTTCGCCCCGCCCTGGTTATTCCCGATGTTCGTCTGGATGCCAATCAATTGGGTATAAGACGCCTCTGCTTCGATGTAGTCGGACCGCAATTGCTGCATCAGCGCAAGCCCGTGTAATGCGTCCGCTCGGCCCAGGTCATACCCGATGCTCCCAAAGATGGCCATTGCTTGGGAGTAAGCCGCGTCTGCTCCAGCGGACATGCCCCGCAATCGGTGACTCTCCCCGAGCCGGACAGATAGGAGTGCTTCTGCAGTTTGATCCCTAGTAGATCGAATGATGGCTAGTCCCTGCTCGTACATTTTCGTAGCTTCTTCATATCTATTTTGCAGACGATGGATTTCCCCGTGTTGCAAGAATAGAAGAGCCGACTGGATCGTGGATTGTTCGCCATCTTTCGACGCCGGGACAAAGGAGGGCTGTTCCAAATCATTACTGTCAGATCATGTTTACCATAGTGGTACCCAACTTACAATCCACTTGAGGATTCTACAGCATTCTGTCGCAGGCGGTCTTTCCTTTGGTTCCGACTTCCAACAGCTCAGCATAAGATCGCATAAACGGTGGATTTGCGAGACTTGACTGTGATCGTACAGTGGTGGTAGTTTCCCTTCCATTATCCTGAACACGACAGCCGAGTCCACACTGACTTCCTCAAATGGATGGGTATCAGTGATGGCCTGAAGCAAGACAGGGTAGATGGTCAGTGGAGCATCGCCTTTGATCGGATTGGGGACCTCACCTCCCACGCGATCCAACCGAGGGCCCAAATGTCACTCGTCAGATCCAGTTGCCCCCCAGTGAGGACGTCAGGCGGTGCCCAACGAAGGGAGAATTGGGGACCGGTCAATGTCAGCACGGTATTGAACGCAGTGAGGTTAAGCTGAAGAGGTTCGTTTGAAGGAACGCGGCTCGTTGGAGCCGCTGGCGTGGATGCTGTGTTTGCTCCGTGTTCCTCCATTTCTCGAGCGACACGCGCCGAACCGAAGTCAGTAATGAGGGCGCGATGCTCCGAGTTGACAAGGATGTTCAGCTAAGCGAGCAGCGATGTAAGATGGCGTAGTACGAATGGTGGATCGCCAAGCTCACTGATTTCAGGTCGCCGTGGCAGATGGGTGGCTGCCGGGTATGAAGATACTCGAGTCCATTTGCTATGTCTTGAATCTAAAAGGCGGCCATAATAAGTAAGCTCTTTATTTGGTGACTTCCACGTTGATAACGCACTAGCGACACCCGCTCGAGCAATTCCCACTTCGCAGAGCGAAGGAACTTCCGAAGGTTCCCATTCTCTTCCCATGGAAAAACCAGCCAAGCAATGCGGTTCTCGATATCCTCCACAAATCCAATGATCTCTACGATGTTCGGATGAGATAATTTGTCCAATACACGCAGCTCGTTAACAAACACCTGGAGAGTACGAGTGAGTCACGTCAACCAACACAACAAGCACAAAAAAGCTTACTCGAAGAAATTTTTCCTCGGCCATATCTTCACTTAGAATGAATCGAAGCTTCTTGACGGCTACCTTTCTTCTTTTGTTCCTGCCACGACTCGCCCTGACAAACCTAGCCACGGCGACGTCCGCAAATGTACCCCCATCTTTGGAACTATTGCTAGCGAATTCGATTTCGGTGATGGATATCCGCATTTTTGATAGAGTAGATAAGAGGTCTCGCTGCAGGGTGCGATTAAGAAGTGTTTCAGGAAAATCATGCCTCGATTCCTGCTTACCGCAGATAGTTTGATCCTCTTCAACTGTCCTCTCTCTATTTCCGTAAAAGACCGGGATGTCTCTCCATCTTGAGGCTGCGGAACCGGGGACGTTTCCATTAGCACATCGACTTTTCTTTTGAGACGATTCGTTCCAGCATCTAGTTGCTCCGTTGGAGGGTTCGACATTGTGGAAACTTTGAGCAGCTAGCAGTGCAAGCCAAGAGAATGGAAGAGCAGAATCAATAAGGAAGTGGGCGGTCGAGGAAATGTCTATGGGCTTTGGGAGCGTGTCGTCGAAAGACTGATGAGTGGTGGTTGGTGGTACGATTTGAGGTGGTGCATCGCATCCTTGCACAAGGGGAGAGTGGTAATGTTCCGGCTCCGAACACGGCGGCAATATGTGAGAGCGAGCAGCCCATTTTCGGGCCGTTCCGAATCCAAAATACGACCCAAGCATTTTCTGCCAAACTAGGCTAATCGGATTGATTTTAGCCGAGAAAACTACGTACGTTTCCCGAATTTAAACATGCCCGGACATGGCACTCATTTCCCACACATCCGCCGCATGTTCGGATTCCGGACATTACCTCCCCTTGTGTTGAGGCTTTTGCACGAGGCTCATAGCCTTGTGAGAAACCCTCTACTTTTCTTCATCTCTCAGGACGCCTTGAACCCGGGCTTGCGGGTCCAGAATCTCGGGCTAGAAGCGTGACTAGCGTCTTGGAGCAGGCGCGCGGGGCAGGTGCACTTTTGCAGTTGATTAAAATAAGGGACAGGTTCGGCCGTATTTGGGATGCCAAGACGTCACGCGCGGCCGAGCTGCACGGTTACGAGTAGATCTTCACATCGGATCGTGAACCCCAAACAACGGATTTCGAAGGCAAGGGCTGGTGGCGGGCGGATCGTCGTCAGTATGTAGCCAGAGAGCCTGAGGGACGATCTGGGACGATCCATATGCTTCGGGCTGGAACTGTATAGTTCAGGGTTCACCTCATGGTCTCACCGTCCCCCAACCTCAAACCACGACTGTTCCATTTTGACCCAACCCTCAAAGTCAGAAAGAGATATATCCAGCTATTTCGATCATAAATAAATTGCATTCACTGCATGAGATCCATTACGATCTCAATCAAACCGGGTTAAAATGATAGTCTGGCCGAAGCACAAATCTCGCTCAGTCGACCGATCCGCCTACATCTCTATCTCGGCGGACGCCCTATGAAATCATGATAGGACCCACATTTCTTATAGTCGACGTCCTACAAACTTGCAAGAGGCGAGATAACGTCAGACTCGTTTTCGGGATATGCTGAGCGTTTTTTTCTCGCAGTCGTGCAAAAACTGTCGCTCGCCGAGAGGCTTCAAATGCCGTCGACCATAGATAGGGAACACCACTACCCATCTCCGTAATCACGATTGTCCTGTCGGCTGTTTACAGCGGTCTCTGCCAAGTTGCCTCAACCACGTCGAGGAGTGCGGAGCACGAGACTGCTTTGTCCACTCAACCCTGGAATGATGCGCTCTGGCCTTCCTCTTTGCCCTTGCTCTGCCAAAGCGCACCTCCCACATAAAACAACCGCTTGGGCCCGACCAAAAGCTGTCAAAATCTGTTTCCCCTTCCCTCCGCCCATTTGCTTCAAAGGCTCCGAAACAACTTATGCTTTCACATCCGTCGTCGTCGAGGTTGTTATGGATTCCGATGGTGGTTTGAATGTACGTCTTCACTCTTTGTCATCCTTAGAACTAGGTCGAAGCGCATTAACCCTTCTCTTCCTCCTTTAGACACCACCATCAAGTCGTGCTTCAGCGCACAAGTGCACCATCTTTTCCAAGGCTTTCTCCCGCCATACGGACCTCCGACGACATAAGGATGCAGTACATCTCAAGATCAGGTAAGGGCCAAAGTACATTAACCCTCTTCTCGCGCACTAAGCAACGCTTTGACCGATGCAGGAACTTCAAGTGCGCGGACTGCGGCAAGTCGTTCGCGCAGAAAATTGGACTTCAAACCCACATGAACAGCCAGTACGTTTGGTTGTATCATTTCTCTTTTACGTCGTTTAATAACGTTGGCGTCTCGAAAGCTCCGGCACCGCGCCGTACGAATGTCAGGTCAAATGTGGACACCCACCCTTCCGCGACCCGTCTAGTCGGGGCCGTCACGAGTACGAAAAACACGCTCCTCCTGGGTTCGAATGTCCAGAAGGCTACGGAAGGTGAATTGACATTTTATTTTCGTATTCACATCCGGCGGCGGCAGCTTCAAACGCAAGACGCACTCAAGAGCCACATCTTCCACTGCCATCGCGCCAAAGCGTTCACATATACCGACGAGCAGCTATTGAATAAGATGCCTCTCGCGAGGTTCAACGAAGTCTTCCTTCGGCCTGCGATCGAGCTGGTCAAAGCTCGTCGCCCCGCTGAGGGATACGTCTCTGATGAGGATTACGAAAAACCCCGGATTGGCGTCAGATGAGTCGGATAAACCGGTTGCAGTGTCTAGCGGGGGCGCTTCTTGCTGCCGCTGCTGCACCATCTCATGATGACGACGATTTTTGTCGAGGTGGCGGAAAGCGGAAAGACGCTTGACATTAACCAAACGAGCGGTCCGTCGGAGCATCATGAACAAGATTGTGTCACTATAAAAGCGGAGTGGTCCCCATCGCCATGTGGTCAATGGGTTCGCGCTCGGGAGGCGCTAAAGGCACTGAGCCACCCGCCTCTGATGCAAACCATAGCCTCCAGAAGCGCCACGCCGTCTCCTCCTGCGCGCTCTCCCCGAGTAAGGAATCAATCCTCACATTCTCCTCAACGGTCTTCTCCATTGCGGTCGGCACCGATCGTCGTTGCACCTCGCCTCGCTCCAACCGAGCTACCAAGCAACTCTCAGACCTCGCAGACCAACACTCCTTTCCCAACGATGACGTTTCCCATCGGGACATCCACGAATGGCAACGTGCTCGGACTCGACTTTGGTGGATCCGGAGGAAATAACAAAGGATTGCCCGATTTTCCGTCCACAAGCGTTGCTCCAATTCCAGCCTTCCCGACCCAACCGACTATATATCCAACAAAACACTATTATCGGAGAGTCGTTGGCCTCCCGGTTGGCTCCCACAGACGAGGCTTCTTCTCCAGCCCTCCTTCTCTGATAGGTTCACCGGCTCTTAGTCCAGCGCAACAGTCTGTCGACGTGAATACAACGAGGTTTGGTGAACTGTCTCCGTCGAGTCGTGGTGTTATGGATCCTTCGTTCCTGGACGATGAGATAAGAATTTAATCGGGATTATGAGGAAGTTTGAATTCTAAAAGAAATTACACTTCATTTATC
The DNA here is from genome assembly GCA_019633425.1 of Tulasnella sp. 424. NCBI lineage: Eukaryota > Fungi > Basidiomycota > Agaricomycetes > Cantharellales > Tulasnellaceae > Tulasnella > Tulasnella sp. 424. The sequence continues at coordinate 243,997 of WSUB01000046.1, read as the reverse complement.
GCGTCCCCGTTGGATGAATTTTCTCTTTTCTCTTGCTTGATGCCGTGTATACTTTACTCCGCTGATATCTTATCGATTGCAAAACATCTTTACGTGTGTGTATTTCACGCACGCGGGCTAACTTCCGATGTAGTATGACGGCGATGAGCAAGTCTCCAAAGGGAAGCCCCCCGGGAAGCCACAGATGGGGCGTGTGGTGCGAAGGAAATGCCGCCACTGCATCGGTACCAGATGCTAAACGTGGAGCTCGGAGATCAGGTACACGCTACTCCCCCCAGGTCCTATTCGCACATGGGTTAAGGAAATCGCGAATCAGCCTCAGCGGGAGATGAGCAAGGAAGATTTCTTGCCTTGGATAGATCCAACCTCCCCTTTCCCCTTCTCGCTTCTCCTGAATGCATCTCACTATCGTTCTTACGCCCGCTCTCGCTGCTGTACTCCCCGCGGCCGTCTCCCAAGACACGCAGAATCCAGCTCGTGCGTGGGGTAGCAAGAGTGAAGGACCAGCGGGGTCGAATCCAAAGCGCGACTCAGACCCAAGCGCCAAACGCTTCCACACCAATACAGAGCGATTCTGTGCCGGATTGCCTCTCTGCCTCCAAAGTGAAATCTAAAAGGAATCAAGTGGTACGGTGAGTTTGAATCGTTGTCGCGGTTAGTGACGAAGGCATGCCAGTGCTGACCAGATCCTCAAACGAGTCCAAGGCAAAGAGGCGTTGGGATTATGTCTCGTTGCTAGTCTCGGTTGGATTTTACATTATATATACCCTTTAGGATATATCGTCTGGACAGGTTTGTTTCCATACGTTGAGATGAGTGGGTGGGAGTGAGAGAGGTGAGTGAACTGCATCCTGCCTAGCCAATTCAATGGCTGGGTGTTCCTTTGTATTGGGTGCATGTGGACAAGGAGATCCGATCGAGCTTGTCGTTTGCATCAGCGAGCTGCTTGACCTTGTCATTGTTATGCAGGGGAGGTGAGGGACTTGTGCTGGTGGGAGATGAACCGGCAATTGACTTGCCGGTGACCGGACGGACACAGTTCAGGGCGAACACTTAGCGCCACTGCCCTCCAATGAGGCCGATGGGACCCCTTTTTTGTCAGTCGCTCTTGTTCTGACAAGACACACCAGCACACCTCTGGGGTCTCTGCAGAGGTCATTTTTGCAGTCCCAACGCCGTGACTATGTAGCTCAGCCATCCCTTTCCACGTACGTTGCCTTCCTTGACAATATCCACGCCACGTGGAGACGGAGTTCAGATATACACAAATGCAGCAGTATAAACTTGCAGAGGCGAGGAGGAGCCGTATTCGCTCGTGGAAGGTGTTGCGCATTTTCTGGCGGCAGGCTGAGGCGCGGTCTGTTCTGGTTGGTCCTATGCGGAACAAAGAACGAGTACGAAGATGGTATTTTAACAGTGCGCTTAGAGACCCCTATGCGAGGAACGTAAAAATAAGGTATTTGGATGTTCAATGATTCCACCGTGGCTGCCTTTAGTCCGGGGGGCCGATTTTCGTTTCCAGACATCTCCTCATTTGCCGTCTTCGTTCCGCTACATTCATACCCTTACATAATTTGCTTTTTGCTTTTCCCTTTTCCCTTTCCCCTTTGCTCACCCACAATCGTCCCGAACTCTACTACAAGCGGTTCACCTCTAGTCCACTTTTCACTTTCATGGGTTCTTCTCCATTTAACGTATCATGTTGACACTGGGACGCAATATCAGAGTAGCCTCGTTTCGTTTGCTCGTATTCAATTATATTTTCGCTCCCTATGTTCGGGTTAGGGTTTCCGCGCAAACTAGATGATCAATCACTTGAATCATTGTCAGTTATCGCAGAACGTGTGAAAGCATGGCTAGTGCCTTATTTTTAGCAAGTGAGAGTTGGGGAGTATCGAGCGCAAAAAAGTAAAGAAAAATAAAGAAACAGAGAAATAAAAAGGGAATATTCGTTCAGACTCTCCGCCTGCAGGATCCGAATCAGCATGCATCTCCCGGGTGGGGAGGGGGATCAATAGCACCTTTCTAGAATCTGGAGAGTGTGTATCGCGGGCCTAAGGAAGGTCTTGAACTTTGTTGGCAAATGGGACACAGGCGAAAGCGGAACTAGCGAGACAGCCATCAAAGCGGAAGAATGTGATGGACGAAACAGACGGAAGGTCTACAGACAGAGTCTACGATGGAGTTACTCGGACAGATCGTGTGAATCAGACGTATTCGTATCGGTTGGCTCCGGAAGAATTCTCGGCTACAAAAACATCCTCTAGGAGCTCGTCCGCCACGCTCATGCCCCAATCATAATCAATCCGTCCGGATATTTCAGCAGCGTCGTTGAGTAGGGCCTTTGCTTCCAAATAGCGAGCTTGGCGTAATCGAATACGTCCGAGTTCCAGGGAGGAGTTCGCCCGGCCCTGATCATCCCCGATGCTCGCATAGATGGCCATCGCTTGGGTGTAAGACGCCTCTTCATCGATGTAGTTGGAGCGCGCTTCCTGAATGTCTCCAAGCCCAACCAATGCGTTCGCCCGGCCCTGGTCATTCCCGATGCTCGCATAGATGGTCATCGCTTGGGTGTAAGACGCCTCGGCATCGGCATAGTTGGACCGCACTCGCTGGACTTGCCCAAGCCCATGCAATGCGTCCGCTCGGCCTTTCTCATTCCCGAGGCTCGCATAGATGGCCATCGCTTGGGTGAAAGACGCCTCTGCATCGACGTTGTTAAACCGCGCTTGCTGGACGTGCCCAAGCCCAACCAATGTGTTTGCCCGGCCCAGGTCATGCCCGATGCTCACATAGATGGTCATTGCTTGGGTGTAAGACGCCTCTGCATCGACGTTGTTGGACCGCGCTCGCTGGACTTGCCCAAGCCCATGCAGTGCGTCCGCTCGGCCTTTCTCATTCCCGAGGCTCGCATAGATGGCCATCGCTTGGGTGAAAGACGCCTCTGCATCGACGTTGTTGAACCGCGCTTGCTGGACGTGCCCAAGCCCAACCAATGCCTCCCCCTGGCCCTGGTCGTCCCCGGTGCTCGCATAGATGGCCAACGCTTGGGTGAAAGACGCCCCTGCACCGACGTAGTTGGACCGGGCTTGCCGGATCTGCCCAAGCTCACGCAGTGCGTGAGCCTGGCCCTGGTCATTCTCGATGCCCGCGTAGATGCCAATCAATTGGGTGAAAGAAGCCTCTGCATCGACGTAGTTGGACCGCGCTCGCTGGACGTCCCCAAGCCCAACCAATGCCTCCGCCCGGCTCCCATTGTCCCCGGTGCTCGTGTAGATGGCAATCGCCTGGGTGAAAGAGGCCTCTGCTCCGACGTAGTTGGACCGCGCTCGCTGGATCTGCCCAAGCTCACGCAATGCATTCGCCCGGTCCCGGTCACTCCCTATGCTCGCGTAGATGTCAATCGATTGGGTATAAGACGGCTCTGCATTGACGTAGTTGGACCGCGCTCGCTGGACGTCCCCGGCGCTCGTGTAGATGGCTATCGCCTGGGCGAAAGAGGCCTTTGCCCCGACGTAGTTGGACCGCGCTCGCTGGATCTGCCCAAGCCCACGCAGTGCGTTAGCCCGGCCCTGGTCATTCCCAATGTTCGTGTGGATGCCAATCAATTGGGTATAAGACGCCTCTGCCTCGATGTAGTCGGAGCGCAATTGCTGGATCAGGGCAAGCCCGTGTAATGCGTCCGCTCGGCCCAGGTCATACCCGATGCTCCCAAAGATGGCCATTGCTTGGGAGTAAGCCGCGTCTGCTCCAGCGGACATGTCCCGCAATCGGTGACTCTCCCCGAGCCGGACAGATAGGACTGCTTCTGCAGTTTGATCCTTAGTAGATCGAATGACGGCTAGTCCCTGCTCGTACATTTTTGTAGCTTCTTCAGATCTATTTTGCAGACGATGGATTTCCCCCTGTTGCAAGAATAGAAGAGCTGACTGGATCGTGGATTGTTCGCCATCTTTCGACGCCGGGACAAAGGAGGGCTGTTCCAAATCATTACTGTCAGATCATGTTTACCAGATTGGCACCCAACTTACAATCCACTTGAGGATTCTACAGCATTCTATCGCCGGCGGTCTTTCCTTGGGTTCCGACTTCCAACAGCTCAGCATAAGATCGCATAAACGGTGGATTTGCGAGACTTGACTGTGATCGTAGAGTGGTGGTAGTTTCCCTTCCATTATCCTGAACACGACAGCCGAGTCCACATTGACTTCCTCAAACGGATGGGTATCAGTGATGGCCTGAAGTAAGACAGGGTAGATGGTCAGCGGAGCATTGCCTTTGATTGGATTGGGGACCTCACCTCCCACGCGATCCACCCGAGGGCCCAAATGTCACTCGCCAGATTCAGTAGCCCTCCCTTGAGAACGTCAGGCGGTGCCCAACGCAAGGAGAATTGGGGACCGGTCAATGTCAGCACGGTATTGAACGCAGTAAGGTTAAGCTGAAGAGGTTCGTTTGAAGGAGCGCGGCTCGTTGGAGCCGCTGGCGTGGATGCTGTGTTTGCTCCGTGTTCTTCCATTTCTCGAGTGACACGCGCCGAACCGAAGTCGGTGATGAGGGCGCGATGCTCCGAGTTGACAAGGATGTTCAGCTAAGCGAGCATCAATTGTAAGACGGTATGGTACAAATGAATGGACCGCCAAGCTCACTGATTTCAGGTCGCCGTGGCAGATGGGTGACTGCCGGGTATGAAGATACTCGAGTCCGTTTGCTACGTCTTGAATCTAAAAGGCGTCCATAATAGGTAAGCTCTTTATTTGGTGACTTCCCCGTTGATAACGCACTAGCGACACCCGCTCGAGCAATTCCCACTTCGCAGAACGAAGGAACTTCCGAAGGTTCCCATTTTCTTCCCACGGAAAAACCAGCCAAGCAATGCGGTTCTCGATTTCCTCCACAAATCCAATGATCTCTACGATGTTCGGATGAGATAATTTGTTCAATACACGCAGCTCGTTAACAAACACCTGGCGAGTACGAGTGAGTCACGTCGAACAACACAACAAGCGCAAAAGCTCACCCGAAGAAACTTTTCCTCAGTCATATCATCATTTAAAAAGAATCGAAGCTTCTTGACGGCTACCTTTCTTAATTTTTTCCTGCCACGACTCGCCCTGACAAACGTAGCCACGGCGACGTCGGAAAATGTACCCCCATCTTTGGAACTGTTGCCGGCGAATTCGATTTCGGTATTAAATATCCGCATTTTTGATAGAGTAGATAAGAGGTCTCGCTGCAGCGAGGTGCGATTAAGAAATGCTTCAGGAAAATTATGCCTCCATTCCTGCCTACCGCAGATAGTTTGATCCTCTTCAACTGTCCTGTCCCTATTTCCGTCAAGGACCGGGATGCCTCTCCACCTTGAGGATGCGGAACCGGGGACCTTTCCATTAGCACATCGAGTTTCCTTTTGAGACGATTCGTTCCAGCGTCTAGTTGCTCCGTTGGAGGGTTCGACATTGTGGTAACTTTGAGCAGCAGTGCAAGCCAGGAGAATGCAAGAGCAGAATCAGGAAGTAAGTGGGTGGTCGAGGAGATGTCTATGGGCTTTGGGAGCGTGTCGTCGAAAGACTGATGAGTGGTGGTGGTTGGTACGATTTGAGGTGGTGCACCGCATCCTTGAGGCTTTTGCTGGGTTTTACACGAGGTTCATAGCCTTGTGAAAACCCCCCTCATTATCTTTATCCCTCAGGACGCCTTGAACCCGGGCTTGCAGGTCCAGAGTCTCCGGGTAGATGCGTGACTAGCGTCTTGGAGCTGGTGCGTGGAGCAAGTGCACTCTTGCAGTTAACTAAAATAAGGGACAGGTTCAGCCATATCTGGGATGCCAAGACGTCACGCGCGGCCAAGTTGCACGGTTACGAGTAGATCTTCACATCGGATCGCGAACCCCAAACAACGGATTTCGAAGGCAAGGGCTGGTGGCGGGCGGATCGTCGCCAGTATGTAGCCAGAGAATACTCTCTGAGCGGGACGATCCATATGCTTCGGGCTGGAACTGTATAGTTCAGGGTTCACCTCATGGTCTCACCTTCCCAACCTCAAACCACGACTGTTCCATTTTGACCCAACTCCCAAAGTCAGAAAGAGATATATCCAGTTACTTCGATCATAAATAAACCGTATTTACCACATGAGATCCATTACGATCTCAATCAACCCGGGTTAAAATGACAGTCTGGCCGGAGCACAAATGTCGCTCAGTCGACCGATCCGCCTACATCTCTATCTCAGCGGACGCCTTATGAAATCATGATAGGACCCACATTTATTATAATCGGCGTCCTACAAGCTTGCAAGAGGCGAGATAGCGTCAGACTCGTTTTCGGAATCTGCTGAGCGTTTTTACTCGCAGCCGTTCTAAAACCGTTGCTCGCCGAGAGACTTCAAATGCTGTCCACCATAGGGAACACCACCACCTCTCTCCGTAATCACGATTGTCTTTTCGGCCGTTTACAGCGGTCTCTGCCAAGTTGCCTCAACCACGTCGAGGAGTGCGGAGCATGAGACTGCTTTGTCCACTCAGCCCTGGAACGACGCGCCCTGGCTTCCCTCCTTGCTCTGCCAAAGCGCACCTCTCACATAAAACAACCGCTTGGGCCCGGTCAAATGCTGTCAAGATCTGTTTTCCCTTCCCTCCGTCCATCCCCGTCAAAGTCCTCTATTCTTTTACATTCGTCGTTATCGAGGTTATTATGGATTCCGATGGTGGTTTGAATGTATGTCTTCACTCGCTCTTCTTATTCTCAAGACCAGATCGAACCTTTCTCTTCTTGTAGACGCCACCACCCTCAAATCATGCCTCAGCGCACAAGTGCAATATCTGTTCCAAGGCTTTCTCTCGCTATACGGACCTCCGACGACATACGGATGCAGTACATCTCAAGATCAAGTAAGAGCAAAACTATGTCAGCCCTGTTTTCGCGCAGTAGCTGACTAACGCTTTGACCCATGCAGGAACTTCAAGTGCGCGGACTGCGGCAAGTCCTTCGCGCAGAAAATCGGGCTTCAAACCCACATGAACAGCCAGTATGTTTGGTTGTATCCTTTATCTTTTACGTCGTTTAATAACGTTGGTGTCTCGAAAGCTCTGGCAACGCGCCGTACGAATGTCGGGTCAAATGTGGACACCCACCTTTCCGCGACCCGTCCAGTCGGGGCCGTCACGAGTACGAAAAGCACGCTCCTCCTGGGTTCGAATGTCCAGAAGGCTGTGGAAGGTGACTTGGCATTTCATTTTCGTGTTCACATTCAGTCGCCGGACTGACTGACGGGCTGGCTTGGCTCCGGCGGGGGACAGCTTCAAACGCAAAGACGCACTCAAGAGCCACATCTTCCACTGCCATCGTGCTAAAGCTTTTACATATACCGACGAGCAACTGTCGAACAAGATGACTCGCGCGAGGTTCAACGAAGTCTTCCTTCGGCCCGCGATCGCCGAGGTCAAAGCTCGTCGCCGTGCTGAGGGATACGTCTCTGACGAGGATTATGAAAACCCCGGATCGGCGTCGGAGGGATCGGGCAAACCGGTTGTAGTGTTTAGCGGTCCGCTTCTTGCTGCTGCTGCTACTGCGCCTTCCCAAGACGACGATTTTATCGAGATAGAAGAAAAAGCGACGTCACTCGATCCTGACCAAACGAGCGGTCTGTCGGAGCATCACGACCAAGGTGATGTCCCTATGAAAGCGGACCGGTCTCCGTCGCCATTCGGTCAATGGGTTCGCGCTCGAGATGCGCAAAAGGCACTGAGCCACTCCCCTCTGATGCAAACGACGCCCTCCAGAAGCGCTGAGCCGTCTCCTCCAATCTCCAGAGACCAATCCCCGTATTCTCCTCAACGCTCCTCTCCACTCCGAACAGCACCGATCGTCGTCGCCGCCGCACCTCGCCTCGCTCCAACCGAGCTGCCGAGCAACGCTCAAACCTCACGAGCGAACACACCTTTCCCGACGATGACGTCTCCCATCGGGACGCTCACGAATGGAAACGTGCTCGGACTCGACTTTGGCGGGTCCGGAGGAGGAGGCAAGAAAGGATTGCCGTATTTTTCGTCGACAAGCGTGGCTCCAGTTCCAGCCTTCCCGACCCAGCCGACTATCGATCCGACGAAACACTATTATCGGAGAGTCGTTGGCCTCCCGGTTGGCTCGCACGGACAAGGCTTCTTTTCTAGTCCCCCTTCTCTGATGGGCTCACCCACTCTTCGTCCAGCGCACCAGGCTGTCGACGTGAATACGACGACGCTTGGCGGACTGTCTCCGTCAAGTCGCGGTGTTATGGATCCTTCGTTCTTGGACGATGAGATAATCATTTAATCGGGGTTATGAGGGGGTTTGAATTATACTTATAATTATTCTTCACTTATCGCGTTTCTCCTGGATGTATTTTCACCTTGCCTGAGGCAATGTATCCTTTACTCTCTCCGCTGGTATCTTATCAATTGCAAAAGAAAACTCTAGATGTGTATATTTCACGCACGTGTGCTAATTTCCGAGGTGGTAATGACGGCGATGAACAAGTCTCCGAAGGTAAGCCACAGATGGGGCCGTGTGGTGCAAGGTGAATGCCGCCACTGTATCGGTACCTGATGCTAAACTTGGAGCTGGTAGATCAGGTACACACTACTGATAAACATCCCCCAGGTACTATTCGCTCATGGGTTAAGGAAAAATCAGCCTCAGCGGGGAGATAAGTAAGGAAGATTTTTCTTACCTTGCAATGATGGATCCAACCTCTTCTTTCCCTTCCTCGCTTCGCCTGAATGCGCCTCACTCTCGTTCTTACGCTCGCTCTTGCTGCTGTACTTCCCGCGGCTGCCTCCCAAGACCTGCAGAATGGGGCCCGTGCGTGGGGTGGCAGGAATGAAGGACTAGCGGCTTCTAATCCAAAGAGCGACTCGGAGCCAGCGGTCAAACGCTTCCACACCAATGCAGAGCGATTCCGTGCTGGATTGCCTCCTCTGCCTCCGAAGGTGAAATCTAAGAAGAATCAGGTGGTGAGGCTGGGTCGCGTTGTTGCGGTTAGGGAGGGGTGCATGCTTACCAGATCTACAAACAGGTTGAAGGAAAAGAGGCGCTGTAATGCGCGGTGGTTGGTCTCGGTTGGATGTTACATTATGAATACCCCTTCTTTATCCATATCTTCTGGAGAGGTTTTGTGTCGTACGTTGAACGCCGTGGGTAGCCGGAACGACGAGCTGGGTGACCTAGGCGCTAATTATAAGCTCCGAATGCCAAGCAAATCCGCATGGGACTGCTCTGCATGGGAGGCACATGGACGAATAGATCCGTTCGACGCCACTACGTGGTCGGCTTCAGTTTTGCATCCGTGAGCTTTGTCGTTGGCAGTGAGCTCATTGTGATTCGTGACGAGGGGCGAGGGGCGAGAAAGGGCTTGTGAGTAGCTAAAGTTATCCTCGCGCCGAGTTCATTTGGAAGCCAGTCCAAATTCGGATATGGGACGAGGTTCTTGAGGTGATCATGAGAGACTCCTATTATTACCGGGCGATCGCGAAATGTTAGAGGTGCCCTGAAATGGGATTGTCGCTTGTTACGTTCTTCATTGTGCGTTTTAGACATAAGCTAGAATGGTACGATGTGTGTGCAGTGGCACATGCCGGTCTTGCCTAAACCGCCACAAAGCGCATCAGGGTAAAGAACACCGAGCATCGATGATGATCCTGAGACTGAGAGATTCTGTGCACGTTCCCGATGGAGTCGTGCGATGGGGGGATTGGGCCATGATCGCAGGCGGGAAAACAACGATCCTGGACCTGGAGGGCATTCTGATTTCCGTCCCCGCCCCTGTTCTTCTCAGTCCGAATCGAAACCATCCTCCCCTCCCCTCAACACCAACGAAAAAAAAGAATCGCACTGCAAAACGAAGCCCATCAACGACGACCACGAAGACGACGACAACAGCCATCAAGGCATTAAAGTACAAAATTACGAGCGGCATTGGGCGAAACCCAGTGGAACGATCCTCTCTTTTTTGTGGAGCTCAAACCTTCTCTCGCAAAAGGCCCCTGAAGCATTTGCATCACCAGCACTCCAGCATTCTCCTCCCCATCCTCTACTCTGCTCTCTACTCTCTCCTCTCGACTACGCCCTTCTCCTAGGCTCGAGCTTTTTCTCTCTCTTTCCATGATATGGAAGCCCAATCGCTATCTGCTGCTCGAGCCGTCCATTTCAGTCAATCTTGCGTCCTCATCCTAGACCATGAACTCACCGTGCCCAGCCAGTCACCCTCGGGTGCTGCTGGTGCCATCTTTCGGGCCTTCAACCCAATCGCAAAGGGATTCGCTTTGCATCTACCCACCACACTAGGAGGGAGGGCGTCATCCCATGCGCGACGATCGTCGTCGACCGAGTCGAGTTCGCCTCAAGTGACCGACGATTCACCTGGTGCGACCAGTCCACGATTAGGACGTCGAGTGTCAGGGTACGTCCTGTCCTTTTCTCCAGGACCAAAGAACCTCACTCATGAGTTTGTTATAGAGCGCGGAAAAACTCCTTGACCACATATCCACCGGTGCAGGTGCAGTTGCCCCTTCGCAGCTGCCTCAAGAGCCCGAACCGGGACATCCCGCCAACACCCATCTCCCCAACCCCACCTGGCGCATTCCATCACTCTCCTCCTCCATCCCCGGTCCATGTTCGCGGTCGTTCAATGTCCCGGTCCTCGCCTCCCCCAAATTCGGTGTCAACCTCACCCCCTCCAGCCCCCGCGCATCACCTCTGTATTCCCACAGAAATCATCCCACTTCAACCTTGCTGCGATACGTGCAACGAAGCTACGGACTTGGCTTACTCCATGGGCAATTCCTACCGGATTTCCTGGAGTGCGGCTGCCGCAGCCAAGAAGAAGCGCGATGATGAAGAGGAACGAGGGGATATACTGGCCGGCCTGAAGAGAGCTTGTAATTACAAGTGGAACAGGGTGTTGGACGGAGACGATGCTGAAGACGACGATGACGATGGGTTCTGTGGACCTATTCCCGACCAGTGTCCAGGGTTGCACGCGACCTCCTGTCCTCCCGGGTCATCCGCGGCTTTGGATCCTTTATCGAAGCTAGATGGATTATCCAGGTCTCCTGCAGCATCAACATCATCTCTCAACAAAGATTGGACTCCACAGAAGTACTACGACTCGGAGGATGAAGACCAAGATTTATTCCCGCTACCTTCGCCCTCAATGTCACCGCAACCCTCCCCAGTCACAGGTTCCCCTGCATCATCCGCAACACACCTACCTTCAGCCAATCGCCCCATATCCCCTCTCGTCCCTACAAACGACAAGTTCCCTCCTGTCGCCCGGTCGTACATGCACGGCCAGGTCAGCTTGGGCCTCCTCCCCCCCATCGCAGGCTCCGCACCGGCATCTCCCGCGGCAGGATCCGCTCGATCCTCGGTCGTTAGTTTGTCGGACGCGGGTAGCGGGCGCAGTCGTGGAAGTGGTGCGTCGCAATTCTGCATACCGGTTACATATCGTGCGTTATCTAACCGGTGACAATCTTCTTCTTTTTTCTCGGACAGTACAATCGCATCATTCTCGTGGACCGTCCCCGATCCATGTAGCAGCATCCACCAACGCAGCTCGACAGCACCTCGACGCTACTTCAGTCGCAACAGCCTCGACGGGCTCATCGTCTCGAACTGGCAGCTCTGGCCGGATGTGGACGACGTCGTTCGTCCCACCACCGCTACCCACGCGCAAGGATCTTCAAAGTCGCAAGCTGGTTGGCGCAGAAGGGACTAGCAAGTCGCCTTTGATTGCGACAGGAGCAACCGCCAAGTCTACGAACCTCAACACCACCGCCGCAGCCAAGCTGAAAGGCGAACGCGATCGTGGTGAACGAGCGCACCCGCCGCCGATGCCTACTTATTCGGGTGCGCAGAGGGAGTTCATGATTGTTGCATCATCAAAGGACCGAGACCGTGAACGTGAACGTGAAAGGGTTAGCACAAGTCAGCAACCGAAGCAGAGGAGTAAGGAATATGGAGAAAAAGCCCTCCCTCCGCCACCACCGATCAAGGACCCAGTATCGACTCCGAACTATGAAAACACGTCCGACTCTACGCCTGTAGGCTCCCGAAGCGGGAGCATGGCTCGACGAAACGGAGGTTCACCGTACGAAGACTACTTCGAAGACGCCACGATCGACCTCAGCTTATCTCGCGTACCAACCGCAACGGTGCTCAACACGCCTAAATCCACTCGGTCGTACTACCCCGCTCAAGAAGACGACCAACTCGGGCCGTTAACCAGCCCCGTCACCAGCCCGGCGAAACGCCGTGGGGGGTCGATATCCCAACAACAACAGCAACAACCTACTCCACCTCGGACGCTCATGCGAGCGGGGTCAGGTCAGAACTTGAAGATCAGCACGTCATCGAAAACTTTGGCGCTGGAAGACGCCGTCGCTGCTGCTGCGAGCTCGCGAGAAGGCCGACAGCATCGGAGGAGCTCCACCGCGGCGGACGTCGTTGACGAATCTGGGGTCCTCGTTGCTACAACGTCGAGAGGAGGAGGCGACAGCTCCCGCAACAGGGCATCGAGCATCAAGAGGCTCTGGAAAGGTATTGGAAGCGTTGCGAGCGGTATTGGTGCTGCTGCTGGAGCGATTTGAAATTTTCGACTGGAGGGTTTATGTCTTTTCAACTCTGGAGGGGGTCTTTTTGGGGGGTTCTTTATTCTTCCGCAGTGCATGCGGCCGTGGTTTCTTTCTTTCTTCTCCCATGCCTCCCTCTCTCTCATACACTTTTGAGGTCTATTTATCAATTTTTTTTTCTTCAAGTTATCAGGATTCGACGTTACTGGTTTTAACGTGACGTCTCCCCATGTCTTTCGTTGCTCTCTCATTTTTCCTCTCTCGCTCTCCCCACTTTTTTCTACTAGGTACATAGATTACATAGGTCCGTAATGAATTCACATATGTCCCACCACTTCATAACCGTTGACGTGTTCACATAGCAAACTCTCGAAGCCCTAGACAGTACGTCGAAAGGAGAAACACGAGTGCTTCATCCTGGTGCGATCACAGCGGACTTGCAAGCTTACAATCATAGCTGATAGCATGTGCACTGCTCCACACACCACTATGATGGTATTTCCAATAGATAAACCTAACTATGCGTGTGGGGACCAGCTCACGATCACTGCTGATGCACCACACATTATTTAATTCCCCCATAACTGAAGCGTGCGCCGTGGAGAATAGGGCTCAGCCTCGTTTCTAGCAGAATCATTTTTAACTTTCTCGTCTCGTTTCTCCAAGTCCCACCTGTGTATGTTCCAACCAACTAGAGGTACTTCTAGGTGAGAGTCATCCCTCATCACTGTTAGAGCTGAGCTTTGGGTTGGTTCAAGTCTGAGAGCAGCAGCTCATCCAGAGGGATCCTACGTTGACGAAGAATGGCGAATTATATTATATAACAGCGTTGGAAGGAGGAAAGCACGTAAAGCACTATTAGATTCAATCGAGAAATGATCATTTCATTACGAAGAACAGGTTTCGGCGACGCGTCCTGGTGGAGGAGTCAATGCGTACTATTTGCCTGATCGTGCTCAGTCCGTGGGCCCTCACTTTACGGGGCAGGAGAGAGGGAAATACCGCTGACTTTAAATTGAAATGTGAAAAGGAGAGGCAACATTGTAACATATACTACAAGGTATATGAGTTAGTAAGGAACGACGAGTTCTCGAAATTTGGCTGGCATATTTAACCTACTTGGGCAGTATTTCGACAGAACTGATTCTCAGTAATCCAGTAATCGGCGTATATCCCTCATCCAGGATTCGATTTGAGGGTTCTTCTTCGCGTCAGAGCTTAGATTAAGAGAGACAGCTTCCAAGGCTGGCAGGGATTTCCTTGCTCTCTCAGCCAGAAAGAGACGGCATAATTTCAGCTTCTCAATCCACTCGGAAGACTGATCCGAACCCACGAGGGTAAGTCGACGAAGGAAAGGCCAGCAAGATGCTTGGGTGGGGGAGTTTGCACCGGCATATATATCCGTCCAGAATGGTAAGAGGACGCCGGCCGTATAGCGTGAAAGGAGAAGGTGTTGGATGTTTGGGAAGACGTCGTGAATGAATTTCGGGAGTGGAGCCGTGACAACCGGGCTGATATGGGCTAAGAAAGAGACGTCCAGGGTCGATACCGATGGGAATGGACGGATTACTGTAGTGTCGATCCATGGGTACCGCACACTCCAAGTGTCCTTAAACCCAAGGATGACCAGGGTCACTACCTTCAGTTCCGGGGCCTCGATGCCGAGGAGTAGATAGGCCAACAGATTACTGTCAAACCTACTTAAGGCGAGCCTTCGGAGCTTAGGTGCCGTTACCGTCCGTTGATCTCGATCCATGGACAGAGGCATCATTCGGACAAAATCCGTCGTTCCTTCTCCCTTCAGCTCCAAGGTTTCCAAACAGTCACTCTGGGCAAGGAGATCCCACAAATTCCCGAGTGGCCATCTCTCCAAAGACACCGAAGACAGAGACAGGTTTTTTAGGTGTCTGACTGGGGGTGCTGGTAGAATCGGTCGGAGTTTGACCAAGACCACAGACTGGAGTCCTCTAGCGCTGGTTGGGAGTGGGATAGAACGGGCCTGTGAGCCCAGATCAACCGCATCCCAGAGATCGATCTCCAGGCATTCCAGTGCTGGGAGTTCGAAGGTATCCAAAACATTGTGGAGTTGCTCCCAATGAACCTCCCGCGTGAGGCCCATCGCAAGCCGGAGTTCCCGTATACGACTAGCCACGTAGTTCAACAACGCAATAACGCCAGGCAGTTTGGTTCCGACCCGGCGGGCAACGCGAATGGCGATATCAAGCTTGTGGGAGCCCGATCGGTCGAGGCAAGCTTTGGCCAGTTCAAAGGAGGCGGGTTCATCGGTGATTTCAATGTGGGTCCAAAGGCTTGGAGCGGTCAGAGCAACTTGACGAATGTATGACGTGGAGAGGGTGAGTCGGATGAGGTCGCCATAACGTCGACCCAGTGGTTGATTATTTGAGGCGACTAAGCAGCGAAGGACGAGGACGAGGATTTCGGGAGGGAGGGAGAATATATTTGCCGGATGACTAGCGGTTTCCATACTACCTTCGACAACCGGTTAGTGCGTAAGCTTGGCGAAATTATTTATATTCTTCACCTTCTAGAGCCGTTCAGACTTGGGGAGATAACCGCGATGATTAAGCAATTCGCACAGAGCTCCGTCGCGGTTACTGAGGACGATACAACGTGATTTTGAGGGGGAAAATTCTTCTGGTAGGTCAGGAAAGAGCAAGTATTGGAAGAGAAAAACTGCTCAGAACTTGTCGATGGACACAAAATCTCCTGGTCTTGTGGGAACAACGAACCGCGGGAACTCATTACAGGCAAAGTTCTGCGCCACTGACTGGCAGGTTTGCAACTTGCAGGAAAACGCTGCAGCCCTCTCACTCTGTCTTGTTCCCAGGCGTTAGGTAGTGCTCTGCGAATCATTTTCGACTTTCTCGTGCGGTTCTCCAAATCTCACCTGTGCATATGGGCTCCCATTTCGATCCAGGTCTCGAGTTCCTACCAACCGGAGGTACCTCTAGATGGGAATCATCCTTCATCGCTGCTAGAGATGATCTTTGTGGCGGTTCAAGTCTGAGAGCAGCAGCTTATCCAAAGAGGATCCGACGTTGACAAGGAATGACGAACTATATAACATAACAGCGTTGGAGAGAGAAAAACGTGTAAAGCAGTGTTAGATACAATCGAGAAATCATCATTCCATTACGATAAACAGGTTCTGGGGGCGCTTCTCGGCCGAGGAGTCGATGCGCACTACTTGCTTAATTGCGCTCAGTCCGTCGGGCCTCCCTTTAAGGGATGGAGAGCGGAGGATTGGACCGTTGGGTCTGAATTGAAGCGTGAAAAGGAGAGGCAACATCGAGAGTTGATACAACGTCCTACAAGGTATATGGGTTAGTAAGGACAAGATTCTCGAAATTTGGCTGGCATCTTTTAACCCACTCGAGAAGCATTCACGGGGGACTGATTATCAGTATTCTAGTAATTGGCGTACATCCCTCATCCAGGGTTCGAAATTGGGGTGCTTCCTTGCGTCGGAGCAGAGATTAAGGGAGACCGCTTCCAATGCCGGCAGGAACCTCCTTGCTCTCACAGCCAGAAAGCGACGGCATACTCCCAGCTTCTCCATGCACGCCGACTCGCAAGATTCATCCGAACCCACGATAGTAAGTCGACGAAGGGAAGGCCAGCAAGATGCTTGGAGAGGGGAGTTTGCACCGGCACATATGTCCGTCCAGAATGGTAAGAGGACGCCGACCGTATAACGTGAAAGGAGGAGGTGTTGGATATTTGGGAAGACGTCATGAATGAATTTCGGAAGTGGAACCCCGACGAACGTGTTGACACGTGGTGGGAAAGAGACGTCCAGGGTGGATACCGATAGGAATGTGGGGATTACTGTACTGTCGACCCATGGGTACCGCGCACTCGAAGTGTCCTTAAACCCAAGGATGACCAGGGTCACTTCCTTCAGCTCGGGGGCCTCGATGCCAAGAAGTAGATGGGCCAACAGATTACTGTCAAACCCGCTTAAGGTGAGGCTTCGGAGCCTAGGTATTGCTGCCATCCGCTGATCTCGATTCATTGGCAGGGCCGTCGTTCGGACACAATCTGCCGTTCCTACTCCTATGAGCTCCAAGGTTTCCAAACAATCAATCTGGGCAAGGAGATCCCACAGATTCCTGAGGGGCCATCTCTCCAAAGACGCTGAAGACAGAGATAGGTTTTTAAGGTGTCTGACTGGGGGTGCTGGTAGAATCGGTCGGAGTTTGACCAAGGCCAGAGACTGGAGTCCTCTAACGCTAGTTGGGAGTGGGATAGGGCGGGTCTGTGAGTCCAGATTAATCACATCCCAGAGATCGACCTCTAGGCATTCCAGTGCTGGGAGTTCCAAAGTATGCAGTACATCGTGGAGTTGCTCCCAGTGAACCTCCTGCGTGAGGCCCATTGCAAGCCGTAGTTCCCGTATACGACCAGCCACGTGTTTCAACAACGCAATAACGCCAGGCAGCTTGGTTCCGACCCG